>JAKCPI010008734.1:0-21918 GCA_023213315.1 Euborellia annulipes | reverse complement strand
CGCAAGGCAAAAAAACTTGGGTTCTGCGAAAAAAAAATTTTCACAGAAAAATATTTGAGATCAGCTCCCCCCGGAACCCCCCCCCCCCCCCCCAGGAGCAAATCCTGGTTGCGCCACTGTCCCTTATTAATATATTTATATTTGCAAAGTAAGTTATTTGTGAATATTTAAAAAAGGATTTGAAGGTTGTGAATAACAGTATTTGATTTTAATAAGGGCAGGTGATTTTCACCAATTCAACGCAATAGAATATAAACCAACTAGTAGACCAATTGGGATTCTTGTATAAACATTGATAAAACTTGTTTTGGTTGCCTTCTTTTATAAGAACAAAATAATAAAAAAATTGGTTGATAGTTTGGACTGGAGGTTGAAATTAATAAGTAGGAGAAGGAAAACCAGCGCCTCTTTTTCCACCATACACACTATTTATTTGCAAATATTTCGGGTTGCAAAACGCCACCCATTATCAGTGCACAATTGCTGGTAATTTGCCTATTTAAGAACATCACTATGAGAATGGAAAGAATTTATACAATCAGAGGCATAGACGACATCCACCACCAAAACTATTGTATTTTCTGCGATGATGATGGTTGGCGTTTTGCAACCCGAAATATTTGCAAATGAATAGTGTGTATGGCAGTGGCGTAGCAAGGATTTTGGCGCCATGGAGCGACTAAACTGCTGGCGCCCCCCTCCCCCTCGAACACTACCATCAATCGGTAATCGACACCCCACCCTGACACGGTAAAAAACGTTTGACCACTCTGACCATATAAAATGTATGCTAATTAACAGGGCCGCAGACAGACTTGACGGGCCCCGGGGCTACTTACTAATGCGGGCCCCCCCTCAAAAAAAAAAAAAACTTAGTTTTTTTTTTGTTTATAAAAGGCTATTGTGGCCTTCATGCCAAGAATTTTTTACACAGTTTTTGACACAGCTTTTGAAATAGTTTATACATAGCTTACAATATTTATTTAAATAGAGTTAATTAAAAATTTTTCAAAATTTCCTAAACAAAGAGTTAAAATATTATATCGATATCCGGACAGAGGATTTTCGGGGGAATATGGGGGTATGGAAAATTTTTTGAAAATTAGCCTGTGAAATCTGCTTTTTTAGCTATCCTGAGTCGTAAAAAGATCAAACTTGATTTGTGGTTAAAAGGCCCCCTGAGAAAAAAATTTCAAGAAAATGATTTTATTAAATTGAAATTTTAAGATTTAAGCTTGAAGGGCCCGGGCCCCCTGAGAAAAAAATTTCAAGAAAATTATTTTTTTTTAATTGAAATTTTAACCATGAAAATTATTTTTTATTAGAATTTTAAGGTGGGAGGGCAATGGGCCCGGGCCCCGGGGATATAGCCCCCCCTGCCCCCCCCCCCCTCGTCTGCGGCCCTGCTAATTACTGATAGACTACTATTCTTTACAAAGTTTCACGACTACAGCGCCTCAATCGGCGTATGAATGTAAACTTTCACGCTCCTAGCCCTCCCCACCACCCCTCCCCGCCCTTACCTCTCCTCATCCCTTGCTTATTATTATTATAATTTCAGATTTTTTATTAAACTTAAAATGCAAATCTCAAATTACTAAAATGATTAAAAAAAATTTTTCATATAAAAAAATTCCTTAGATTTCTTCATCTTCATCTGAAGGGTCAGCATATATAATCTGTGTATAGCCTAATACCAAAATTTAACCACAATATCTACTAAATAATTCAATGCTTTTTTTATTTAACTTTGGCCGTGAATCCTAACGTTTGTCATTTTAAATAAAAAAATGCATAGATTTCTATCAAAAAACAACAGAGCAAAGATTAATTGATTAAAGGATCCAAATAATTTTTTGTTCTACAAAAGGATCAAAATATAGACAAAAAATTAAATAAAAAGTATTATTTATTATATGTGCCCGGCGCCCCCACCCTGCCCTCCGCCCTGGAGCCGCCGCACCACTCGCTCCTCGTGCCACTGGTGTATGGTGGAAAAAGAGGCGCTGGTTTCCTTCTCCTACTTATTAATAATAAAAAAATTCTTTGTTTTTTTTTTAAATACTTCTCACCTCAATAATATATTTATTAATTAGAGTAAATTTGAAATTTAAGCTATTTGTGAAAGGTACGTACCTGCATTAAAAAAAATGCAAGAATAATATTGAAAAATTGAAAAATAAGGGCCACCCACCCCCGTTTACACCCTCTGGTTTCAAGTTTTAAAATATAGGTTAATTTTATAAATATGTTTTAAGAAAGAAAGTATTAAAATAATAAAATGTTAACTCTTTATTAAAGTGAAATATGCAAATTATTAATACCTTTTAACAGCGCCGGATTGGGAAGTCACAGCGGCTCGGGAAAATTCAAGCTCGACCGGCCTCATCTATAGTATATTATATATTATAATCGCGGAGTGTCCGTCTGTCAGTCCATGTCACACTCTGTTTGACCAACTTCCCGTTGGAATTTTGAAACGAAATTTTGCCGTCTTATAGAGCACTTTGTTGGCGAGGGTCTGCCGTAGAAGGGCCCGAGCCAGCTGAGGGAGGTCCAGGGGGGCGTAGCCCTCCTGTCCAGACTCGAAGCCCACCCAAGGAGGGCGGTATATCTTCTTATAATTAAGAAAAGGCGAGGGTCCGACGCAGGCGGGCCCTAGCCAACTGGCGAGAGATCCAGGAGGGCGAAAAATAAAACGAAAAATTAAATAATATTGTATATAACAATTTAACATAAACTGTTTTTTGACTGACTGGGTTAGACTGTGGCAATTATAGTATCCAAATTTTAATTTCATTTAAGGACATTTAGATCCAGTCCGTATTTATTTCAGTTGGATTTGTAGCCAATCTAATCTTACCTTCCGTAATCGCAAGTTGTGTTCTGTGCTTGTCACACCAGATTTTTTGTGTCGACATATATTAAGTTTCCAACACTACGGTACATTTGAATTTGAAAAATCTGGTGTGACTGGCGCACAGCACACAACTTTCTCTTACCTTCGGTAATCGAAAGTTGTGTACTGTGCTTGTCTCACCAGATTTTTTGTGTCGACATGTATTTAGTTTCCGACAGTACGGTACATTCGATTTTCAAGATGTAAAATTTATAAGTATGGCAAAATATTTATATTTTGTTACCATAGCAACCATAGGAGAAATTCCTATCTTTCCTATGAAGAACAAGAGTAAAGTGGTCTTCAGAAGATTTCAATCACAAAATGAGAATATACATTTTATAGAGAATCTAAAAAATAATTGATTTTTGAATTTAAAAAAAATCGTTGGAGCAAATTTTGAGAAAATCGAAAAAAACTGAAAAAGTGCATCAGTAAAGTACTAGTACTCTTTGGCTGATTTTGTTCAAAAGCTTCGTGTCACGTCCCATGGGGTGCCAAACTTAAATATAAAATTTCAACTTCCTAGCTCTTTTTGTTCTTGAGATATTTTGTTCACACCCACACACACACACTGACAGATCATGTAGCGAAAACCACTTTTTTGGATTCAGGGGACCTCAAAACGTGAAGATCCATCAAAATCTCGACATCGAATTTTTGACATGAAACCAATACTTTCTCTCTCTCATATATTAACAAATATATAGAGGTACGAGAAAGTAAAAATTTATAAACTATTTGTTTATTTATATTTTGTTACAATGGCAACCATTTCACCTATCTTTTTACTTTCTCTTACCTATGTATATATGTAATATATATATATATATAGAAAGTATTGGATTCATGTCAAAAATTCGATGTCAAGATTTTGATGGATCTTCGCGTTTTGAGGTCCCCTGAATCCAAAAAAGTGGTTTTCGCGACATGGTCTGTCTGTCTGTCTGTGTGCTCTTTTATTTGTGTGTGTGTGTCTGTGAACAAAATATCTCAAGAACGAAAAGAGCTAGGAAGTTGAAATTTTATATTTAAGTTAGGCACCCCCATGGGACGTGACACGAAGCTTTTGAACAAAATCGACCAAAGAGTACTAGTACTTTACTGATGCACTTTTTCAGTTTTTTTCGATTTTCTCAAAATTCGCTCCAACGATTTTTTTTTTTTTTAATTCAAAAATCAATTATTTTTTAGATTCTAAATAAAATGTATATTCTCATTTTGTCATTGAAATCTTCTGAAGACCACTTTACTCTTGTACTTCATAGAAAAGATAGAAATTTCTCCTATGGTTGCTATGGTAACAAAATATAAATATTTTCCCAAACTTATAAATTTTACATCATGAATTCAAATGTACCCTACTGTCGTTAACTAAATATATCTCAACACAAAAAAATCTGGTGTGACAGCACAGTTCACAACTTTCGATTACCGAAGGTAAGAGAAAGTTGTGTGTTGCGCGACCAGCCACACCAGATTTTTTCTATGAAGTAGAAGAGTGGTAGAGTCTTCAGCACTGGCGCAACCAGGGGGGTTTTAACCCTTTAAACTTATTTTTGTTGATCTTTGAAGGATTAACGGAGAGAGTAATTTTTTGGTGTTGCTCGTTGCACCGCCGCTTTTCATAAGATGTATTGCAATATTTCAAAGGTTTTGTCCACAAAGAGCTCACTTACGCCGCCGCTCGATGTTTGGTCTTTGACACACCATTGCATAACAGGGTCCATATAAACGACGAATGTGTGTGTGTGTGTGTGTTACACTCCGTTCTCAGCAGTCATTGGGCGTAGAGACATGAGCGATGCCTCATTTTGATCCTCGAGGGGTGAGGATGATCCAGGAAAGGCGAGGAGGGTCTGCCGCAGGCGGCCCGAGCCAGCTGGAGGGGGGTTCAGGGGGGCGTAGTCCCCAGTTCTCAGCAGCCATTAGGCGTAGAGACATGAGCGATGCCTCATTTTGATCCTCGAGGGGTGAGAATGATGCAGAAAAGGCGAGGGTCTGCCGCAGGCAGGCCCGAGCCAGCTGGCGGGGGGTCCAAGGGGCGTAGCCCCCCTGGCTAGCCGCGAAGCCCGCCAAAGGCGGGCGGCGTGGCAACCGGAGCAGCCGCGAAGCGGCTGCAGCAGGCTGGTGTAATAATATATAAGTAAAATTAAAACCATAATGGCCTCTGCAATCGAAAAAGGGGAATAAAAAAAAAGACGAGGGCTCCACAGCAGGCGGGCCTGAGCCAGGTGACGGAGGGTCCAGGGGGGCGCCCGCCGAAGGCTTTATGAAAATGAAATATGCAAATTATAAATGCCTTTTAATTGGAGATAAATAGAATAGAATAAATTTATTTGAATTCGGGCTAGAGCTAGAAAGCCCCATTAGCCCTCTTAATAACGTACAAAATTTTTTTTTTTGTCTGTCCGACCATAAATTATACACCCATTATACATACAAAGTTATTCTTTCAAACTTCCACCAATTGTTCAGTTTTTACTTACAAGTTAGATATAATTTGACGTCGCAGGCTCCCCCAAAGCACAATGAAATCTCTACCTTCATACTTATTTAATATAGGCCAAATACCGCCAGTCCAGGAACACCTAGCCAGAGAGGCCCAACCTCACTCCCTCCAAGAAGGCAACCAGGGATCGCGACCTCTTCGCCTCCGCAGGGAGACCGTTCCAGAGGCGAACCGACTCCACCCGGAACGACCTACCGTATAAGACAGTTCTGTGATTAGGCATTTGTAGGTCGTGTGGCTTTATCCTAGACCCCAGCCTAGTAAAATAATCCCGCAGGTATTCTGGACATTCGCCCCCCAGGATCCTCCACGTGAGCCTCAAACAAGCCTGGGACCGCAGCTCCGAAACCCTCAGCCACCCCAACTCATTGTAAATGGGGGAAACGCGAGCATCCCTCCTGAGTTTGCTGACGAACCTGACTGCGTAATTTTGTGACCTTTGTAACCTGTTTGTCAGGACGCAGGTCAGGTCCGTCATAGCGATTAAGCTGTAGTTGAAATGAGGGAGCACCAGGGACTGCACCAGCCTGGCCCTCAGGCTGGCCGAGAGAAAATCGCTTCTCTGCTTCAGACTATGGATAGTACGGGAAACCCTACCGCGTATCCTCCCCACCTCGGGACCCCATGAAAGCGTATTGTCAAATATCACCCCCAGATTCCTCACTGAATCGGACAGCGGCAAAACTTCCTCATCCCCTATGAGCAAGCTATCCAGCGACTCATCAACCATTTTATTACGTAATCTAGAATATCCCACAATCATCGCTTTTGACTTTGATGGGTTCACCTTCAATTTTATTTTTCCCAATGCATCGACCACCCGACCTACGTCCTGATTAACCAGGCCAATATTCTTGTTTATGTCAGCGATGCTAGAATGAATGTAAAGCTGAATGTCGTCGGCGTAAAGATGAAATTTACAGTGCCTGACTACATCAGGGATGAAATTAATGTACAAGAGGAAGAGTAGTGGTCCCAGAGCAGAGCCCTGTGGCACACCCCTCAACACGGCTCTGTAGTCAGATTTTGCTGAGCCCACCGCAACATATTGAGATCTTCCCGACAGGTATGAACCAACCCAATCAATCACCCCGTTAGATAGGCTATACCTCTCCAACTGGTCCAAGAGGATGGCATGATTTACCGAATCAAAAGCCTTGGACAGGTCCAGGAAGACCATGACCGTCAGCTGTCTGACATCCATTGCCATCCTAATGTCATCAGTGACCTTTACTAGCGCTGTGTTTGTCCCGTGCATCTTCCTAAAGCCAGCTGGAAGCCATTTAAAAGACATGCACGCTCCAAATAGGCCGATAATTGGTCGAATACTATCCCCTCCATGATCTTAGCCAATGTTGGAATAATACTGATAGGACGGTAGTCAGAGGGCTCGACAGGGTTGGGAATCTTTCCTATAGGACGCACCATCGTTTTCTTCCAAATTCTAGGAAAAACACCATTCTGAAGCGAGAAATTAATCAGATAGGCCAAAGGACCAGACAACGCATCCACTAGGAGTTTTACCATTTCAGGTGTAATACCATCGAACCCAGCACCCTTGGATTTGATTTTTATAATTTGTTTATTCACCTTCATTGGAGTGATATGCTGAAAAAAAGAATGCTCCCTCCTCACTCACACCTCCCCGCCTCGCAGTCGGAGCCAATCCCCGGTCTCCATTTGGACACATACTAGTAAAGAATTTGTTTAGGTCATCGAGAGGGATAGAGGGTAGTTCAGCTGAGGCAACCCTTCCTAAACCCAAGCTTTTCAATTTCCTCCAGAGGTCTGCGGGAGGGAGCCGCTCAGAAAGATGCATCGAACCATAACTTATTTTGGCGTTTCTAATAGCAACTTTGAACTTATTTCTTAGGAGCCTGTGGTAATCTAGTATCCTAGGATCTCTTGATCTTCTGAATTGCTTCCACAAAACATCTCTACGCCTCAACATATTCCTCACTTCTTTAGTTATCCATGGGGGGTCCCTTTTTTTTATATGCACTACCTTATAAATGAGGGGTGTGTGATGTTTTTTTCTCACTATTTCATCGCAATAGAGGAGAAATACTTTGCAGAGAGATGAGTTGAATCGACTGGCCCCTTGGTCGACGTGAATGAACTAAATGACTTGCTATTGTATCACCTCACAATTATAAAGAAAGTTAACTTTTTTTTTATTTATTTATTTATTTACGAGATTCCCCTCTCCTATTTGGAGTTTAGGGTGTATTACATAACATTATTAAAGTGATTTTTCTTCTTTTTTTTTTTACATAGTCTAAGAAATATTTATATATATAAATACATCTACATAATTGAATATATTAGTATTTTTCTTCTTTTTATTTGGTGTCCTTTGCACCCTCAAGGATCCTGCACAACTTAATTATTTGCTTATTTGGTCCCTTCATAATTTCCCGTGCCCAATCTTTCGTTGACTCTATGTTTCGTTTTTCCTTTT
Organism: Euborellia annulipes; assembly: GCA_023213315.1. NCBI lineage: Eukaryota > Metazoa > Arthropoda > Insecta > Dermaptera > Anisolabididae > Euborellia > Euborellia annulipes. The sequence goes on along the minus strand of JAKCPI010008734.1, from coordinate 14,046 downwards.
TCCAGTCTTTTCCCTCGTCATCTAGCAGGTCATTTATTTTTTTGCACATCATAATATGTCCTAATGTCTCGTCCTATATGTCACAAAATCTACAGCTTCGTTGTCCCGTCCACAGTCCCCCTATGTCGTTCCGACATCAAGCCTTATGTCTTGCTCATTTAAGTCTTTTCTTGTCAGGTAGTTCTCCATCATTGTGTCTGTCTTTATTATCTTATAATATGGGCAATATGTATAATCTTTCAATTCTTGTCCAGAGTCTGTGTCTCTTGATCCCTTGTCGCTGTGAGGATCCCCGAGAGTATCCCCGCAACATCTATTCCCGCCAGGGCAGTCATTAGGCTGTGCAGAATCGGGCTTCCTGTTTCATAGGACTTCGCCAGGATGTTTTCCAACCATGGGAGCGGTTCTCCGTTCGAAGCTCTTCTCAGATGGTGATTGAGGCAGATCTTCGGCCAGCGTTCTTCATCCATATTCATTATTTTCAGCAAATATCAAAATTGCGTATATGCTGTTTCTTTGATAATGATGATGACATGGATATTTTTTTCATAAGGTCTCTTAGGATTATTCTGAAACAAAGAAATATTTACTTATTATTTTGTATCCTATTGTATCAACAACATAATTTAACTAGGTAGAGGTTTGTTTGAAAAAGATGGATGAGAGATGTGTTTGCGCTTAAGATTGGGCAAAATTGCGCCCCCTGGAGTTAAACCAGGACCAAACATAATTTAAATATTCAATAAAGATTATTATAATAACTAATTGTTTTATTTGATTGATTTGATTGATTAGTTGTTTTGGGGCTTCTCTTTGCACTGCGACCTTCTAGATCAGATCTATTGTGCTCCCCCGATCTAGGAATGGTTCGAATTCGGGTGATGTTTTACCCCTGAATTCCTATGTCCATCCCTCAGGCCCTAAGTGCCTGGAATTGGAGGGGATGAGTACTCCCTTTTGCACCAGCAGAGACGTTCGACTTTGGTTGAATTTTTTCGGCAAGTTGGGTTCGAACTCGAGTGACATTTTACCTCGTATTACTAAGCCTCAGCTTATCCGATAAGCCACGCTCGCCTCCTATTTGTTTTATTTATCCCGTAACCCTTTCACAAATATCCTTTTTAAATTCAATTTTCATAATAGAAATCTAAGATAAGTTTTTTTATTATATGGGTAATTCCACACCAAGACAACATGGCACTACATGGGCCCATTTCAGATTCAAAAATGCCATCCAAATGCTGATTCCTCATGGCAAACTGATGATAAGTTGATAGAAAGAAAAAAATTTTTATGTACATAGCGGCCGTAAAACTCAAAATTAAAATTTCACTCATTTTCAACGTTCCAGAGTACAATTTTGGAAATTTGTTTACAGTTTGAATAGTTTAATGAAAAAAATTGGTTTCGAGCACTATTCCTAAGGGAAATTGACCGTAGAATCCAAAAATCACCGAAAAACCCGAAAATTTTCACCTCTAATAGGAGAAATATACGAATTTGTGATTTTTAAGGTGTTTTTTTCATTAAATTATTCCCGAAAAAACATATATTTTTAAAATTACTTTTCCATGCTTAAGTTACTCTAAAACATGTGTACTTTGATGGGGTTTAAATATTTTTTTGGGGAAAGCATGTTTAGTAGGTCAAAATTGAGAAAATTCAAAAAACATGTTTTTTGTGATTTTGACTTCTGCATTCTTTATTAATTTTTATATGTTGCCTATAAGTGTACGACTTTTTGAGTAATACTATTTTATTCTCCATTAAATTCTGTATAATTAAGAAAAAAAAACGTACCAATCCAATGATCTGGGACAATGTTACAACTCTTTAATAGTTCAAATTCACTTAAAGTCATCTCAAAATGTTTTAGTTTTTCATTTTCGTAAAAAGAAACAATTATAGTTTTGGGAAATAGTTCAAACAAGTTTTAAAATGAAAGACCAGCATAAATTTTAAGTTTTTTTTTATTGATAAGATCGTATGCCAAACAATAATTCGTATCGGTGCTCACTTTTTTGCATTGAATGATGTGACTATTTTTTGGAACAAATTCATGAAAATTGCGTGTCCCAGGTACGGTGAATGCTTTACTAGCTCCTATGTCTTGGATTGCATCAACATCTTTTTTTCCAAACGACTTCGCATTGTATATTTCCGATCCGTTGTTTGCAGAACTCCAGCAATTTTTCGACATCAAGAATTTGTTCGTTGTACGGTCGTGGCAAACTTTCGTTTCTTGCTTCTCGCTTTATCGTTCCTCCGATTCCGTCGCATGGTGACTTGCCATGTGATGTCGCGAAAAACGACCAGGTGGCGCTGAGTCCATATTTGGCGAGGTGTTCGCATAAGTACATGAAATTGTTGCAGTTTTTGTACTGACCTGGACATCCATCGCTGAAATAATGTACGTGTTGAAAAAAGATGTTGATGCAATCCGAGACATAGGAGCTAGCCTAGTAAAGCATTTTTCTGAATTTGTTCCAAAAACATAGTCACATCATTCAATGCAAAAAAGTGAGCACCGATACGAATTATTGTTTGGCATACGATCTTATCAATAAAAAAAAACTTAAAATTTATGCTGGTCTTTCATTTTAAAACTTGTTTGAACTATTTCCCAAAACTATAATTGTTTCTTTTTACGAAAATGAAAAACTAAAACATTTTGAGATGACTTTAAGTGAATTTGAACTATTAAAGAGTTGTAACATTGTCCCAGATCATTGGATTGGTACGTTTTTTTTTTCTTAATTATACAGAATTTAATGGAGAATAAAATAGTATTACTCAAAAAGTCGTACACTTATAGGCAACATATAAAAATTAATAAAGAATGCAGAAGTCAAAATCACAAAAAAACATGTTTTTTGAATTTTCTCAATTTTGACCTACTAAACATGCTTTCCCCAAAAAAATATTTAAACCCCATCAAAGTACACATGTTTTAGAGTAACTTAAGCATGGAAAAGTAATTTTAAAAATATATGTTTTTCGGGAATAATTTAATGAAAAAAACACCTTAAAAATCACAAATTCGTATATTTCTCCTATTAGAGGTGAAAATTTTCGGGTTTTTCGGTGATTTTTGGATTCTACGGTCAATTTCCCTTAGGAATAGTGCTCGAAACCAATTTTTTTCATTAAACTATTCAAACTGTAAACAAATTTCCAAAATTGTACTCTGGAACGTTGAAAATGAGTGAAATTTTAATTTTGAGTTTTACGGCCGCTATGTACATAAAAAATTTTTTTCTTTCTATCAACTTATCATCAGTTTGCCATGAGGAATCAGCATTTGGATGGCATTTTTGAATCTGAAATGGGCCCATGTAGTGCCATGTTGTCTTGGTGTGGAATTACCCATATACTAGACGCAAAGCCCCGCCTTTGGCGGGGCTTTCCGCCTAGCCAGGGGCTGCGCCCCTGGATCCCCTTGCTCGCCGAAGCGAGGGTACCGGTTGGGGACAGTAAAAGGGTCTATTACTACTCTATTCTTTTTTATTTTCAACTGGTTGCGTAGCTCCTCCCACAGCCCTAGTCGTATACCTGGAAAGCTGGGATTCGGAGCTACAAACTTCCTCTCTAATTTCCAAGTCAACTTCCCTTTTTTAAGAAATTTGTTTACTATGTTACTCCCTGGTTCATATATGTGTACTTTAGATTCATTGAAAATTGGGAATTTCTATAGAACATATAGATATATACATACCGGTACATATAAACATTTTTCCCAATTCATTTTTATATATAGAGATTATTTTAACGGTTAATTATTCATGAACTTAAGATTTTTTGTGAATCATATCCTTTCCGGGACTCTACCGGTACACAGACAAAAAATTTACGCCGATATTTTAGAATTCAAAATGTAAAGGGGCCCTTACACGATCAATCATACTGTCAGTCTGAGTGAATCAGTCCGATCGTCAGTATTTTCTTCATTCAAGTATAATTTTACACGTAGCATTCAGACTACCAGTCAGAATAAAGTTTTTTTTAGCTCATTCGACTGTGGGAAGCCACTAATTTGTCTTCTTAACTAAACTAACTTTGTTCCCTGCCACTAAGTAACAATAAAAAAACAAAAAGAAAACGGCCATCAGTCTTCAGTCTTGCCCATACACGTTCAATCAAAACGCCAATCAGCTCAAATACTGACAGTATGATTGATCGTGTAAGGGCCCCATAAATAAATAAAAAATCGTAAACATGGGTAAATATTTATATTTTGTTACCATGGCAACCCTTTCTCCTAATTTTTATTTTTTTCATATTTTAACGGTTAATTACTCATTAACTTATTGTTATTTGTGAATTAAAACCTGTCCGGAATTCTCACAAACATACACAAAAAATTTCATCAAAATCGGTTCAGTTGTTTAGGAGGAGTTCAGTCACATACACACGTACAGAAGAATTTTATATATAAAGAAAAGAAGAAGAAGAAGAAGAAGAAGAGATAGCTTATTTAATTTACAGTATCTTTTTTGTTTTAGACGAGTTAAAAAATAAAACGCTGTGATTATTATAATATAAAGTGTTTGTTTTTTAGTGAGTGTTTGTTTGCTGCCTGAGGCCTTAAACTCTTGCCCGTGAGGCCATGCAGCGAGCTCGCAGCCTTCTCGAGGAATCTTATTAACGATTCGACGCTCGGAGCGGAATAATCGCCGTCCTCAAGAGACAACATCCATTGTTGGGCAATGGTCCTGTCAATTTTTCTCAAGATGAGTCTTGTTATAAAAAATGTCATCATCAGAATAGAAATGTTCCATAACTTTTAGTTGTGCTATCGCTTGGTCAAAGACATCCAAGAGCTTACGGAGCGAAGAGGCGGAGGGGGTGATGTCATGGCTGGGAAATCCAATAACCGATCTACGATTTGATATAAAATGTCTCGTGAGCGCTCATATCGAGCTCTGAGTAAATCTAGAGCGATGTCATAATTTTCTTCTTCTAAGGGAAGACTAGCGATTATGACATGAGCCTCACCTTTTAAGCACGATTTGAGATAAGCCAGTTTTTGAGAGCGAGATATTTGGGCTCCATGGACGGCGGCGCGGAATAAGTCCGAGAACTCACACCATTTTGTTATATCGCCGTCGAACGATGGAAGTTCCAGTTTGGGTAGGCGAATAGTATTTTGAGGAACGTGATGACAAGGAGTCGGACTGACAGGATCGGTGGGAGATTTTGCTTGTACAAGTTTCATAGATAACTTATCTAAGCGATTCAGAAGAGCAGATGTTTGCACACTCTCTTCAGGTTCGTCGTCCAACACTAATGGCTCTGTCAGTTCCACTATCGCTAGGGAAAGAGAATATAATATTTTTCTTTGCTGAGCAGATAATTCATTTACTATTTCGCATTCCCACTGCTCTGTGAGTTCATATTTCTCTAATCGAGTTATTTCGAGGCTGACAGCTCGTAAAGCGCGTTTAACATCAATCATATTGGTGACAGCCATGTTTGCCAACTGTCAAAATTGAAAGTCACTAAAAGTCACTAAACGACACTATGTTTTTGCGTTGGTAACACTGAGAGAAACGCAACTCAGCTTACGAAAACAACAAAAATGGCGGTTGATAAGAAGTCCCGTTATGATTGCTTCCACAGTGGTCACGACGACCGCGTTGACGATGTACTTTTTTCCGTTTTCGAGGAAATGGCTCAAAATTGGTCGGAAATCGACGGGAAAAAAAAAGTATCGGGCTCGAACAGGATCAAAAAAAATAATGTTAGTGCCTGAAGGAGATATTATAAAGATGGTAATAAAGATATAGGTAGCGGACTGTATATGGAAACGCTCCTTCAAACAAATGTGGATTCCTAGGAAAACGGGGAAAAGAAGTACACCGTAATTTAACAAAAATAATAACAAAAACTTTAATCACACAAATAAAAATACACTTCTTGATGTATATAATAAATAATGGCCACGCCGGTTTTGGGTGGATAAATAAAGGATGAATAAAATGGGATGTGGAAGCAATATGAGAATGGGAAAGATGAGTATCTAATGAATGTGAGTCCACCAGGGCTCAGATGGAGTGGTCTAGCACAAGGGCATCAACCAGGGGTTGGTTAGCACGAAAGGGCTTGAAACCAAAGAGTGATAGGTTTGCAAAGTGATGCATGAACCAAAAAATAAGGGTGCCGGCGACTGTTACGGGCTGAGGTTCGAACTGCTTCGAGCGAGGTCCGGATGTAAAGTGTTTTTGCAAGCGTTGGCCCGCGTCCTTCCTGGGATGCGAGACGCCTTCACTGCATTTCCGGTCAACTTTCCTAATGTTTGTGGTGCGCTCTGACGGTGAGGTGGCGACCCTACATTCTGGCGCCAACAATTGGCTTATTTTTTTTATTTATAAATAAAAAATTATAATCTCCCTAGAACCGTTTGAGATTTTGAGAACAAATCCTGCCTGTCCACTCAACTGAATATTATTTATAAAATTTCTTCAAGGGCTGTACACAAACGTCTTAATTATTATATGAGTTTCAAAATTTGGAAATTGAGAAAACCGTGGACCCTGCGAGCTAATTAACTCATCGTTTTAATAACTTCCTAACCGCACTTAAGACTATACATTTGCCAATCCGCATCTTAATTAGATGAATAGTTCCAGAGATCTAAGCAAAAAAAATCTTAAAATGAAGAGTTAATCGGTCCACAGGAAGCGCTAAAAATAAGTGGCAAATTGTTATCACAAACCAAGATTTTCTCAGCTCAAAAAAGCTTCACTTTTCCTCTCGTGTTAATCAAAGTTAATCATAGAGAACCTAGGTGCTAATCCTAAGGCTAGTGGCCTAAAAGCTACCTGTGATTGAGAACCGCGGGAAAGTTTTGCAACTTCATTGTCATTATTTAGTTTGTTTTATTAATATTTATTCATTAACAAAAATTGTAAAATGTCAATGAAATGAGTCATCAATATTAGAAGGATATAATATTATATAAATTATATATGCTTCCCACAAAATAATGATCAATCTCCTCCTATTATAATTCAACCTAAGAGAGGAAATAAAGGACTCGTCATAGACAAAGTTCTTTCAGTCTCATTTTACCTCGGATAAGGTGCACTTCTTATTTCGTACAATATGTGGAGGATTCTTCTACTTCACGTTCTGATTTTTGAACTCATTTTGAGATGTAGTGCCACGCTGGTCATTCAATGTAATTCGGGTAAGTAGGTCTATATTAAGCACGTGACCCGTGGCTCAGAGAGAATCATGGGCGTAACTAGAGAATTTGGCTGGGGGGGGGGGGGGCATGGGACCAGCTATCTTCTGGGGGGCCTGGAAAGCCCCATATTTTCTCAATTTTTCTTGGGGCAGAGAGCTTTCTGGGGGGGGGGCAGTCCCCCGGCCCGGCACCCCCCTAGTTATAGAGAGAGTACATTAGCCCGGGAAGGGTTCGCTTCCTGTTCCAAGCGAGAGAAATTTATTTCATTTGAATTGACTACCAATCATTTGAAATAAATAGGGATTGGGTTTAAATAGCATCAGATGCCGAAAAAGACCTTAATTAAAACAGCCAAAGATGTAAGTGGATAAACAGTTAATATCAAGGAGTAAAAAGAAGGGTATAAAAAAATCTGGTGTGAATGGTCTCACAGTACACAACGTTCTGTTGCCTTCAATAAATGAAAGTTGTATCCTGTGCTTGTCACGCCAATTTTTTTGTGTCCACATATATTTAGTTTCCGCCGATATGTAAAATTCAATTGGATACCAAATGGCTTAAATAAAAATGCCTGAATCCCCAATAGATATAATAAAATAACGGTTATCGTCAAGGTCTTATATGGCCGAAAAGACTGTCGGTATATGAGTGTGAGTGTAAATGGAAAAAAGCGTGTATTTTTACTTTCTCTGATAGTATATAAAGAGAAAGTATTGTAATCGTCAAAAAATTGGACTTAGAGATTTTGATGATTCTCCACGTTTCAGGCCTCCCTGAGTCCAAAAAAAAACATTTTCGGCATTATGTCTGTGTGTGTGTGGGTGAACCCGATTGCTTAAAAATGCTAAGAGCTAGATCGATGAAATTTGGTATATACTCCTTACACTAAAATTGTAGATTTCTATCAACTTTTGGACTCACTTGGAAGAAGTACTTTAGCTAAAAAAAATTTTCAAAAATTTTGAAATATTATATTGTCATATTATAATAAATTACTCTATTCTATTCTTTGTCATATTTTCCGAAAACTGAAATAATCAAAAATACATTTTTCGTTATTTTTGAAAAAAATCAAAACAAAATCATACAGGTGACCCACTACCCGTGGGGTTCCCTTGTTAGAATAGTAGGCAAAATTGTTCGCTTGGCTTGTGAAATTTATTTTATTTAAAAATTCTACTTTTCTATTATCAGAAAGATAAATTTGTATGATAAGTATAAGAAAAACATACTAGAGCCTATACGTATAATTATGATTTTTGACAATATTTTATCATGAAGAAAAACAAAGGGTATTTGTATTTGACTTATAGAATATGAATTATTCAAAGCTGAAACCTTTAATAGCCCACTTGTGTGAAATGTTAAGTTTTTTTTCGAATAATATTAATCATTAATCTAGTATTTAATTACGTAGTTGATACTTGAATTGAGTAATTATTAAGGTGACTTCTTATTTCGTACAATATGTGGAGGATTCTTCTACTTCACGTTCTGATTTTTGGACTCATTTTGAGATGTAGTGCCACTCTGGTCAATCAATGTGAAACGGGTAAATATATTATATAATATTAAGGCAAGAACTCAACTTTCAATTATCGAAGGTAAGAGAAAGTTATTGTTGTGCGACCAGTCACATCAAATTTTTTTATTCCCATTACGTAAGAGCTTTAAAGTTTTTTTTGTTTTTGCTTCTTGACTAGTTTATCTGAAAATGTTCAAGGTGTAATTATAAAAAGGAAGATTAATACTGTATATTATTCGTTTGAAACTGAGTTCTTAGAGGCTGGGTCTAAAGAGCCTCAGATATTGAAAAAAAATCTATTTGTTTTCTGACTTAATTAATTACTTTGTCTTACCTATATATATGTTAATATTAACAAAGAGAAAGTATTGGATTCATGTCAAAAATTCGATGTCGAGATTTTGATGGATATTCACGTTTTGAAGTCCCCTGAATCCAAAAAAAATGGTTTTTGCAACATGGTTTGTGAGAACTGCAAATAGCAAGAAAATTTGGAACAATAAACATGTAAAAAGCAAATATAAATATAACACAATTGAAATATTATTATTTAGATTTAATAAAACAAAAAATTCTGATGTGGCTGGTCGCAACAGCACACAACTTTCTCTTACTTTCGGTATCCAAAGTTGGGTTCTGTGCTTGTCACACCAGATTTTTTGTGTCGACATGTATTTAGTTTCCACAGATGTATCAGAATTCAAAATATAAAATTTATAACTATAAAATTTCAACCTCCTAGCTCTTTTCCTTCTTGAGATATTTTGTTCACAGACACACACACACACACAGCCACAGACAGACAGACACATGTATAAAAACCACTTTTTTGAACTCAGGAGACCTCAAAACGTGTATATCCATCAAAATCTTGACATCGAATTTTGGACATGAATCCAATAGGCCTATTTTGGATACCAAATGGCTTAAATAAGAATGCCTGGACCTCCAATAGATATTATCATATATAACGGTTATCGTCAAAGTCTTAAATGGCCTAAGTTGCCGAAAAGACTGTGTGTATGTGTGTGTGAGTGTAAATGTTTAAAAAAAAATATATATATATATATATAAACTTAGGGCCTATATATATATATATATTGGTAAGAGAAAGTAAAAAGTTATTTTTTTGCATGGCACGGCCCCATTATACAAAATATTATTTTCAACGTCACGACCACACGTTTAAAAAGCCCTGTTATAAAATAAAATCTTCTTAATTTCAGAGATACCCTTCGAAGATAGAGAACAGATTAAAATAAGTGGCTGTGATGAACCTACATGTGTCTTAAAACAAGGAACAAAAGTGGCCATTGAGATAAAGTTAATTCCAAGTAAGTTATTTAATTTTAATACCTACTATAAATAAATTTAATTGAAAATTTGTTTTCGTCGATTCTGAAGTTGTGATTAATTTTCTTAGGCGGAATCATGATCTTTTAAACAAATATAAATGCTTCTTTGCATTTGACGCGGATGAATTACAACAAGATTATGGCTTTTATTTTAATAACTAATAATTTTTGGTAAAAATTTATTTAATTTTTTTAATAATAGGTCTATATTATATCTGTACAGTGAGAGATAATATTAAATTCACCCTGAGATATATCTGCATTTTGAGCCTTCAGCTTAGGCTGCCGTTTACAGTGCTTTGTCTAAAGAGTAGCCTTAAAATTGACATTACTACTGAAATTCTAGAAACCCTGATAAAATTAGATTATTTTTTGATCTACGTATATAAGCCTATATATAATATAATTTGTAATATTAATTACCAAAAGCGGATGAATACAGTATATATTCAAATCAAATTAAAAAAAAATTTCTCAAATCTCTGAGGGGGGGTAAGTTACCCCCCTCCCTCTTGTATCCGCCCTTCTTAATTACTAATTAAAATAAGCCACGATTAATGTCAAAAATGCCCACGGGGCGTGGTGTAGAGGTTAGCGTGCTAACCTCATATACCAAACGTCGCGGGTTCGGACCCCAGGCAGTCCGATGATTTTATTTAAGCCATCTGGATACCAGATGGCTTAAATAAAAATGCCTGGACCCTAATATATATAAATTCATAAATAACGGTTATCGTAAATGTCTTATATGGCCTGAGCTGCCGAAAAGACAGTGTGAATGTGTGTGTGAGTGTGAGTGTGAATGAGAAAAAAGTGTGAATGTTTTTAAAAAAAAAAAAAAAAAATGTCAAAAATATATATAAATAATACATCAGTGCCGGATTAAACAAGATGGAGGCCCTTGGGCAGTCGAAATTTCGGGGCCCTGTCAGCTAATAATTTTACCAATATGATTTTATTATACCAATCATTTAGGGTTTAAAATATGTTTATAAGGAGGAGGGAGGTGGAGGGGCCAAATTTTCAAAAATTAGTTCGACCCCCCCCCCCCTCCCAAAATAATTATGGACTCTTTTACCAATTATTATATTAGTGTCAAGCCCCAGGTACCGTGATTTGAGAAAATTAACATTAAAGTTTTTCTTATTTAAATTGTTTTGATTAGATTATATGGACCCTGTTATGCAATATTGTGTCAAGCAACAAAAAATTAAAAATTGAGTTAACCACGGAATATTGTTTCAAATACAATAAATAATAGAATTTTTTTATGAAATTTGTCCTAAAAAAATTTATATTTAATGTTACTTGCACAATTGACAAAATAAAAATTATATATATAATCCAATGAAAACAAAAAAACTTTAATGTTGATTTTCTCAAAACTCAGTAGCTGGCGCTTGACACACTAATGCGTAACAGGGTCCATATAGCCTACTCCCCTGCGATGCTTGCCACTTTTACCAAGGGTCTCGGTTTCGCATCCGCGATAAAAATTCCTTTCAATTGACTACCAATCAAGTAAATAAATAGGCAGGGGTCTAAATAGCCTCAGGTGACGGAAGAGTTTAAAAAAATCTAATGTTGCCCATCAAAAGAGTGGGGCCCATAGGCAATCGTCTACTCCGCCTAATGGGCAATCCGCCACTGTATACTATCATTAGATTTTTATAACAATTTTTTATCATTCCTTTAAATTTTTACAGGAGTTCCTTCCAAATTTACAGCAGTGTCGTGTATTTCGTCCTTGTTAAATAACTATATTTATAATTGTGCATAAAATATTTATTTATTATCTGTAGACTGTGGTTTGTAAAATCTTTTTATTTATTTTTACTATATTTTCTTATAGAAAAGGTACAATTATCTGGCAAACCTTGAGAAATTCATTTCATTCATCTGAAAATATCAAATCATTATAATTAAACTTGTCGTTTTTTTTAGATAGAGACATATCACAATTGACAGCTGATGTATCAGCTTTATTATTCAAAGTTCCCCTTCCATTTGTCGGCGTCGACGGCACGAATGCTTGCGAAAATATTTACAATTTACAAGGAGATAAAGTAGGATGCCCTCTAAAAAAAGATCAAGAGTATTTTTATCGAAACTCTTTCGATGTCCTTTCAATATATCCGAGAGTAAGTGAAATTTTACTGTTTGCCATTTGAGAACAAACAACTTTGCACAACTTTTAAATTAACTTTAATATATTATTTATAAATAGAAAAAAATTATAAAATTTTAAATATTTTTTCTTTTTTGTTTTCTAGACTTCGTTGACTGTTCGATATGCCCTGCGAGAAAAAAATGATAGAGTGATATGTTTTGAGATACCATCTAAAATTACAAAATAATAAAAACTCCCTGTAATATTATCTTTTAATTGTATAGAATTCTATATATTTGGATTTATTTTGCAATAGTTTATTAATATTAAAAACAATACTTTCTCTCTCTATATATTTCATATATAGGGTACGAGAAAGTAAAAATGTATTTTACTGAATACCAAGTAGATCCTGGATTCACACTTCCAAACAATGTATTTTAATTTTGAAATATTGCCCTCAGGGCTTGGTGTAGGGGTTAGAGTGCTAACCTCATATACCAAACGTCGCGGGTTCGGACCCCAGGCAGTCCGATGATTTTATTTAAGGCATTTGGATACCAAATAGCTTAAATAAGAAGGCGGGCTTTGCGACTAGTGTTTTTATAAAAAAAAAAAAATTTGAAATGTTAAAATTATTTTTTATCTGATTGGTCATTTTGCCAACCAAAATCTAACAGATTTTTCAAAAATATTTTGAAATTTTTTAATTAAATGCCTCTGAAATTTCCAGTACCACTTTTCTATCATTTTTCATTTGACCTTAAGATTCATAAGTTTAATAATATATATAATGAAATTAGGAAACAATTTTAAATTTTTTTTATATAATAAACCATTTTCTGGCAATCATCTTGGTTGTGTCGTTATCAGGATCGCTGATATAATATAAGTATAATAAAATATAATATAAGTAAGTATACTTACCTTTTAAATTATGTAACACTATTAAAAATGAATATAAACAACTTTTTATAATTCCCGAGTCAAAACATAAATTCCTATTTAAACCTCAAAATCTTCAGTGAGGTTTTCGAGGGTCAGTTTATTTTTTTTGGAGATTGGATTCAGCATAGTCAACATAGAAAGTAATTCCAGTTTGAACCTCAAAATCCTACTTACGGACGGTTTTACAACTTTGAGGTTTAAACCAAAACTGCAGAATCTACAATCAGCTCTCAAAAACTTCAATCCAACCTCCAATGAACCTTAAAAACCTCAAATGATGTAATCCCCCTAAAATTTACCCCCACTCCTTTTATGTATAGGAATATTCTATAGCAAATCGAAATGTTTAAACATTTTCAAGTTTTTAATTTTTAAACTCATCCAATTTTGCATTAGTATCAGTATATAAATAATAATAATAAATATGATTTTATTAACAATATTGTTTGTTTTAAAACTAAAAAATCTAAAATGTCACCCTCATGTGGTACTTATAAATAGCACATAAATTTTTTCCCTGAACCATAAATTTTTTAAGTCCCAACTGCAATTTTTTGCCGAAACAAATACGTCCGTCGTGAGAGGAGAATCGGGGTTGCGGGCCGGCTCAGAGCAGTCCCGGAATTTCGGGGAAACCGTCCTCGGCGATGGCATTGGCGCGGCTGCGCTTTCGGGAAGCAGTTCGGCGGCTTCGGACCTCGTCCCTGAGCCCCGGGTGAGTACACATTTTTATTTTCTCTCCTTTTAATGGGAATAAGATAAATTAATTTTTTTGTTTTTTATTTTTCTTTTTCTGTGTTTTTGTTTATTTAGTTAGTGTATGAAATAATGTAAAACACGTCATCACTTTGTATTAATTTTTTGTTTTGCTCTAAGAGGAAAATTTCCTCAGAGCATTTTATTTTATAAATAAATAAAA
>JAKCPI010008733.1:0-17526 GCA_023213315.1 Euborellia annulipes | reverse complement strand
TCATTTATATTTAAAAAAAAAAAAAATAAAAATAATAATAATAAATAAATAAATAATAAAAATAAAAAAAAATTATTAAAAAAAAAAAAAAAAAAAAAAAAAAAAAAAAAACTTTAAAAGAAAATCAAAAAAATTTTAAAACGAAATTTGGAATAAAAAAAAATAAAAAAATAAAAAATAAAAAAAAAAAAAATAAAAAAATAACTAAAATAATAAATAAATAAATAATTTTTAAGGGAAAAGAAAATATTTTTCACATAAAAAAAAAAAAAAACAAAAACAAAAAAAAAAATGAATAATAAGCAGATACAATCCGGCTCGACGATGACAGCAGCAGAAGCAGAGCTCGCCCTGAGGCAGTACACCCCCGGTCCGTCGGACTCTACACGTCGGATACGCTTTGAGTTATCTCAATATTATTATTTATTTGTATTATTATTACTTAAATAAAGCCTTATATTGCCAAAAATGTCTTTATCAAGGAACCGATCAAACATAAAATCATATTTATTATTATTTATATACTAATACTAATGCAAAATTGGATGAGTTTAAAAATTAAAAACGCCCGGGAGCCGTGACTCAGTGAGAAGACATTAGCTTCTCGCACCGGAGTCCCGGGTTCGCTTCCCGTCCCAAGCGAGAAAAATTTATTTCATTTGATTTGACTACAAATCATTTGAAATAAATAGGGATGGGGTCTAAATGGCCTTAGATGCCGAAAAAGACCTTAAAAAAAAAAAAAAAAAAAAAAAATTAAAAACTTGAAAATGTTTAAACAATTCGATTTGCTATAGAATATTCCTATACATAAAAGGAGTGGGGTAAATTTTAGGGGGATTACATCATTTGAGGTTTTTAAGGTTCAAACCAGTATAGAATAATTTATATATGGATTGAAGTTTTTGAGAGCTGATTGCAGATTCTGCAGTTTTGGTTTAAACCTCAAAGTTGTAAAACCGTCCCTAAGTAGGATTTTGAGATTCAAACTGGGATTACTTTCTATGTTGACTATGCTGAATCCAATCTCCAAAAAAATAAACTGACCCTCGAAAACCTCACTGAAGATTATGAGGTTTAAATAGGAATTTATGTTTTGACTCGGAAATTATAAAAAGTTGTTTATATTCTTTAAATATTTACCAAATTCATATATCCGAAAAAAATAAGGGTGTGCCGCCGGGAGTCGAACCATGGATCCACCGATTTGATGCTGTGGGCTAGTGGTAACGGGGCACTGAGCGCAAATCGGTGGATCCGTGGTTCGACTCCCGGCGGCACACCCTTATTTTTTCGGATATATGAATTTGATAAATATTTAATTGTATAAATTTCGCGGCTCACGTACGCGATATGTATAATATCTTAAATATTATATATAATTTCTTATTTAATAATATTGTTTATATTCATTTTTAATAGTGTTACATAATTTAAAAGGTAAGTATACTTATATTTTATTATACTTATATTATAGCAGCGATCCTGATAACGACACAACCAAGATGATTGCCAGAGAATGGTTTATTATATAAAAAGATTTAAAATTGTTTCCTAATTTCATAATATATTATTAAACTAATGAATCTTAAGGTCAAATGAAAAATGATAGAAAAGTGGTACTGGAAATTTCAGAGGCATTTAATTAAAAAATTTCGTAATATGACAAAAAAATAAAAATAAAAATTTCAAAATATTTTTGAAAAATCTGTTAGATTTTGGTTGCCAAAATGACCAATCAGATAAAAAATATTTTTAACATTTCAAAAAAAAATTTTTTTATAAAAACACTAGAAGCAAAGCCCGCCTTCGGCGTATATCTATTGAGGGTCCTTTTAAGCTATTTGGTATCTAAACGCCTTAAATAAAATCATCGGACTGCCTGGGGTCCGAACCCGCGACGTTCGGTATACGAGGTTAGCACTCTAACCCCTACACCAAGCCCTGAGGGCAACATTTCAAAATTAAAATACATTGTTTGGAAGTGTGAATCCAGGATCTACTTGGTATTCAGTAAAATCCACTTTTTTTTAATATTAATAAACTATTGCAAAATAAATCCAAATATATAGAATTCTATACAATTAAAACATAACATAACAGGGAGTTTTGATTATTTTGTAATTTGAGATGGGATCTCAAAACATATCACTCTATCATTTCTTTCTCGCAGGGCATATCGAACAGTCAACGAAACCTAGAAAACAGAAAAGAAAAAATATTTAAAATTTTATAATTTTTTTTCTATTTATAAATAATATAATGTATTAAGGTGCGCCTCTCGAAAAACGGTTAGAACACTATAGACTACCGAGTTCTTCGAGGTGGCAAGAGATGGCGTTAGTTTTTCCCATAGGAATATAAGGGATTTATTCCATTTCATTCTAGAGCTTCCAACTAATTAATTAAAGGCAAAAAATTAATTATTCTTTAACACAATGATTACAATTTAATTATCTACAACTTATAGAGCTCCTTTTTACTTTCTCTTACCTATGTATATATGTAATATATATATAGAGAGAAAGTATTGGATTCATGTCAAAGATTCGATGTCAAGATTTTGATGGATCTTCACGTTTTGAGGTCCCCTGAATCAAAAAAAGTGGTTTTCGCGACATGGTCTGTCTGTCTGTGTGTCTGTGTGTGTTCAATTTTAAGCATGAAGGAATTGAGCTAGGAGGATGAAATTTTATATTTAAGTTAAATACCTCCCGGGACCGGAAAAATAAGCTTTTAATCAAAATTGGCCAAAGAGTACTAGTACTTTACTGATGTACTTTTTCAGTTTTTTTCGATTTTCTCAAAATTCGCTCTAACGATTTTGATTAAAATTCAAAAATCAATTATTTTTTAGATGCTCTTTCAAATGTATATTCTCGTTTTGCCCTCAAAATTGTTTGAAGCACACTTTACTCTTGTATTTCATAGGAAAGATAGGAGAAATGGTTGCCATGGTAACAAAATATAAATATTTTCCCATACTTATAAATTTTACATCTGAATTCAAATGTTCCGTACTGTCGGGAACTAAATATATGTCGACACAAAAAATCTGGTGTGACAAGCACAGTACACAACTTTCGATTACCGAAGGTAAGAGAAAGTTGTGTGCTGTGCGCCAGTCACACCAGATTTTTTTTATTGCTAGTAGTTTAATCATAATTAAAGTTTTAGAATCAAAAACCAGAGCAACAATTTGTAATAATGAAATTTTTAAATACATTTTAGACTGAACTTGGTGTGTTACAACGAATTGAATTCCACGAGTAATCTTTCAGATTATGGCTTGCTGCGCAGTTTTGCTAGGATTTTTCTCATTTATTCAATGTAGACAGAGGCTCTCTCTTAAAGGTAATAAACAACATAAGCGATATAATAAAATAAAATTAATCCGTTTTTATTAATAATAAAATCAGAAACATGCAATTGTTGTTGTTTTTACTTTCTCTTACCTATGTATATATGTAATATATATATAGAGAGAAAGTATTGGTTTCATGTCAAAAATTCGATGTCGAGATTTTGATGGATATACACGTTTTGAGGTCCCCTGAATCCAAAAAAGTGGTTTTCGCGACATGGTCTGTCTGTCTGTCTGTGTGTGTGTGTGTGTGTGTGTGTGTCTGTGTGTGTTCAATTTTAAGCATGAAGGAATTGAGCTATGAGGCTGAAATTTTATATTTAAGTTAAACACCCCCCGGGACCGACAAAATAAGCTTTTAATCAAAATCGGCCAAAAAGTACTAGTACTTTACTGATGTACTTTTTCAGTTTTTTTCGATTTTCTCAAAATTCGCTCTAACGATTTTGATTAAAATTCAAAAATCAATTATTTTTTAGATGCTCTTTCAAATGTATATTCTCGTTTTGCCCTCAAAATTGTTTGAAGCACACTTTACTCTTGTGCTTCATAGGAAAGATAGGAGAATTAAATGGTTGCCATGGTAACCGAATTTAAATCTTTTTCTTTTTATTAGATTAAAAATCAATTATTATTTAAACGCCCTTTTTTTTCGGAGAAAACATATCTCTCTCTCTCACAAAACTATCTTCTCTCTTTCTACGCGTTTTAAATTTTTCTACCTTATCTTCGCATTTGGCCAATGTTAATTTCCTATAGGGATTTGTATGTTAATTTCGATTCAAAAGGGGGTCCCCTTTAGAACTTTTTAGGCATTTAAAATTTTTTTTTCCAATTCTTATGAAATTTTGTATTTATTTACGATTCTATATTGTGTATAAAATGTCCAAATATGAGATTAAAATTTTGAAAAATAAACATAGTTTATTTCAAGCAATCAACATTTAAAATGCAAGTTTGAAACTAAGGTGCTATGGGAAACTAAATATATCTCGACACAAAAAATCTGGTGTGACCAGCACAGTGCACAACTTTCTCTTACCGAAGGGTAAGAGAAAGTTGTGTGCTGTGCGCCAGTCACACCAGATTTTTTTTTTAACATTCACACTTTTTTCTCATTCACACTCACACACACATTCATCCAGTCTTTTCGGCAACTCAGGCCATTTAAGACTTTTAGACGATAACCGTTGTAAGTAATATATATATTGGGGGTTCAGACATTTCTATTTAAGCCATCTGGTACCCAAATGGCTTAAATAAAATCATCGGACTGCCTGGGGTCCGAACCCGCGACGTTTAGTATAGGAGGTAGGCACGCTACCTACTACGCCAAACCCGGGGGCTGTTGTTTTTTATTTTGATGATTCTCATTCAATAGTCTATAGTCTCTAGAGCAGTGGTTCCCAACCGGTGTGCCCCGGCACCCAAGGGTGCCGCGAGAATGCCTAAGGGGTGCCGCGAGATATTTAGATAAAAAAAAAATAAAATAAAGAGGCGAAAAAATAAAGTTTTGCTAAAAAAAAGGTCAAATGATTCAAATGGAAGCGGCAAAATTTTCCGTAGATCGGAAAAATTTGACATCTTAAATTCTAATATATTGGCGGAAACTAAATATATTTCGACACAAAAAATCTGGTGTGACAAGCACAGAACACAACTTTCGATTACCGAAGGTAAGAGAAAGTTGTGTGCTGTGCGCCAGTCACACCAGATTTTTTTACTTTCTCTTACCTATGTATATATGTAATATATATAGAGAGAGAAAGTATTGGTTTCATGTCAAAAATTCGATGTCGAGATTTTGATGGATATACACGTTTTGAGGTCCCCTGAATCCAAAAAAGTGGTTTTCGCGACATGGTCTGTCTGTGTGTGTGTGTGTGGGTGTGTCTGTGTTCAATTTTAAGCATGAAGGAATTGAGCTAGGAGGTTGAAATTTTATATTTAAGTTAAACACCCCCGGGACCGGAAAAAATAAGCTTTTAATCAAAATCGGCCAAAGAGTACTAGTCCTTTACTGATGTACTTTCTCAGTTTTTTTCGATTTTCTCAAAATTCGCTCTAACGATTTTGATTAAAATTCAAAAATCAATTATTTTTTAGATGCTCTTTCAAATGTATATTCTCGTTTTGCCCTCAAAATTGTTTGAAGCACACTTTACTCTTGTGCTTCATAGGAAAGATAGGAGAAATGGTTGCCATGGTAACAAAATATAAATATTTTCCGATACTTATAAATTTTACATCTGAATTCAAATATTCCCTACTGCCGGGAACTAAATACATGTCGACACAAAAAATCTGGTGTGACAAGCACAGTACACAACTTTCGATTACCGAAGGTAAGAGAAAGTTGTGTGCTGTGCGCCAGTCACACCAGATTTTTAAATATCTTTTATTTAATGCGATTAGTCTAAAAAAAAAAAATTTTTTTTCGAAAATCAAAAAAAGGGCTTCTATTATTTGTAGATATTTTAAATAGCTTTAATTTAAAAAAAAATTGAGGTCGATAGCTTCAAAATTGTGGCCGCTGGAAACTCCCAAAATTAGCACCCCGAGACCCGCACCTTAAAGTTAATTTAAAAGTTGTGCAAAGTTGTTTGTTCTCAAATGGCAAACAGTAAAAATTCACTTACTCTCGGATATATTGAAAGGACATCGAAAGAGTTTCGATAAAAATACTCTTGATCTTTTTTTAGAGGGCATCCTACTTTATCTCCTTGTAAATTGTAAATATTTTCGCAAGCATTCGTGCCGTCGACGCCGACAAATGGAAGGGGAACGTTGTATAATAAAGCTGATACTTCATTTGTCAATTGTGATATGTCTCTATCTAAAAAAAAAAATGACAAGTTTAATTATAATGATTTGATATTTTCAGATGAATGAAATGAATTTCTCAAGGTTTGCCAGATAATTGTAGCTTCTCTATAAGAAAAGATAAATAAAAAGATTTTACAAACCACAGTCTACAGATAATAAATAAATATTTTATGCACAATTATAAATATAGTTATTTAACAAGGACGAAATACACGACACTGCTGTAAATATGGAAGGAACTCCTGTAAAACTATAAAGGAATGATAAAAAATTGTTATAAAAATCTAATGATAGTATACAGTGGCGGATTGCCCATTTGGCGGAGTAGACGATTGCCTATGGGCCCCACTCTTTTGATGGGCAACATTAGATTTTTTTAAACTCTTCCGTCACCTGAGGCTATTTAGACCCCCTGCCTATTTATTTACTTGATTGGTAGCCAATTGAAAGGAATTTTTATCGCGGATGCAAAACCGAGACCCTTGGTAAAAGTGACAAGCATCGCAGGGGTGTAGGCTGTATGGACCCTGTTACGCATTATTGTGTCAAGCACCAAAAAATTAAAAATTGAGTTAAGCACGGATTATTGTTTCAAATGCAATAATTAATAGAATTTTTTTATGAAATATGTCCTAAAAAAATTTATATTTAATGTTTCTTGCACAAATGACAAAAAAATGATATATGGACCCTGTTACGCATTAATGTGTCAAGCGCCAGCTACTGAGTTTTGAGAAAATCAACATTAAAGTTTTTTGTTTTCATTGGATTATATATAATTTTTATTTTGTCAATTGTGCAAGTAACATTAAATATAAATTTTTTTAGGACATATTTCATAAAAAAATTTAATTATTGCATTTGAAACAATAATCCGTGCTTAACTCAATTTTTAATTTTTTGTTGCTTGACACAATATTGCATAACAGGGTCCATATAATCTAATCAAAACAATTTAAATAAGAAAAACTTTAATGTTAATTTTCTCAAATCACGGTACCTGGGGCTTGACACTAATATAATAATTGGTAAAAGAGTCCATAATTATTTTGGGAGGGGGGGGGGGGGGTCGAACTAATTTTTGAAAATTTGGCCCCTCCACCTCCCTCCTCCTTATAAACATATTTTAAACCCTAAATGATTGGTATAATAAAATCATATTGGTAAAATTATTAGCTGACAGGGCCCCGAAATTTCGACTGCCCAAGGGCCTCCATCTTGTTTAATCCGGCACTGATGTATTATTTATATATATTTTTGACATTAATCGTGGCTTATTTTAATTAGTAATTAAGAAGGGCAGATACAAGAGGGAGGGGGTAATTACCCCCCCCTGAGATTTGAGAAATTTTTTTTTTTAATTTGATTTGAATATATACTGTATTCATCCGCTTTTGGTAATTAATATTACAAATTATATTATATATAGGCTTATATACGTAGATCAAAAAATAATCTAATTTTATCAGGGTTTCTAGAATTTCAGTAGTAATGTCAATTTTAAGGCTACTCTTTAGACAAAGCACTGTAAACGGCAGCCTAAGCTGAAGGCTCAAAATGCAGATATATCTCAGGGTGAATTTAATATTATCTCTCACTGTACAGATATAATATAGACCTATTATTAAAAAAATTAAATAAATTTTTACCAAAAATTATTAGTTATTAAAATAAAAGCCATGATCTTGTTGTAATTCATCCGCGTCAAATGCAAAGAAGCATTTATATTTGTTTAAAAGATCATGATTCCGCCTAAGAAAATTAATCACAACTTCAGAATCGACGAAAACAAATTTTCAATTAAATTTATTTATAGTAGGTATTAAATTTAAATAACTTACTTGGAATTAACTTTATCTCAATGGCCACTTTTGTTCCTTGTTTTAAGACACATGTAGGTTCATCACAGCCACTTATTTTAATCTGTTCTCTATCTTCGAAGGGTATCTCTGAAATTAAGAAGATTTTATTTTATAACAGGGCTTTTTAAACGTGTGGTCGTGACGTTGAAAATAATATTTTGTATAATGGGGCCGTGCCATGCAAAAAAATAACTTTTTACTTTCTCTTACCAATATATATATATATATGCCCTAAGTTTATATATATATATATATATATATATATATATTTTTAAACATTTACACTCACACACACATACACACAGTCTTTTCGGCAACTTAGGCCATTTAAGACTTTGACGATAACCGTTATATATGATAATATCTATTGGAGGTCCAGGCATTCTTATTTAAGCCATTTGGTATCCAAATGGCTTAAATAAAATCATCGGACTGCTTGGGGTCCGAACCCGCGACTTTTGGTATACGAGGTTAGCACGCTAACCCCTACACCAAACCCCGAGGGCTTACCAATATATGAATATATAGAGAGATAAAGTAGGCCTATTGGATTCATGTCCAAAATTCGATGTCAAGATTTTGATGGATATACACGTTTTGAGGTCTCCTGAGTTCAAAAAAGTGGTTTTTATACATGTGTCTGTCTGTCTGTCTGTGGCTGTGTGTGTGTGTGTGTCTGTGAACAAAATATCTCAAGAAGGAAAAGAGCTAGGAGGTTGAAATTTTATAGTTATAAATTTTATATTTTGAATTCTGATACATCTGTGGAAACTAAATACATGTCGACACAAAAAATCTGGTGTGACAAGCACAGAACCCAACTTTGGATACCGAAAGTAAGAGAAAGTTGTGTGCTGTTGCGACCAGCCACATCAGAATTTTTTGTTTTATTAAATCTAAATAATAATATTTCAATTGTGATATATTTATATTTGCTTTTTACTTGTTTATTGTTCCAAATTTTCTTGCTATTTGCAGTTCTCACAAACCATGTTGCAAAAACCATTTTTTTTTGATTCAGGGGACTTCAAAACGTGAATATCCATCAAAATCTCGACATCGAATTTTTGACATGAATCCAATACTTTCTCTTTGTTAATATTAACATATATATAGGTAAGACAAAGTAATTAATTAAGTCAGAAAACAAATAGATTTTTTTTCAATATCTGAGGCTCTTTAGACCCAGCCTCTAAGAACTCAGTTTCAAACGAATAATATACAGTATTAATCTTCCTTTTTATAATTACACCTTGAACATTTTCAGATAAACTAGTCAAGAAGCAAAAACAAAAAAACTTTAAAGCTCTTACGTAATGGGAATAAAAAAATTTGATGTGACTGGTCGCACAACAATAACTTTCTCTTACCTTCGATAATTGAAAGTTGAGTTCTTGCCCTAATATTATATAATATATTTACCCGTTTCACATTGATTGACCAGAGTGGCACTACATCTCAAAATGAGTCCAAAAATCAGAACGTGAAGTAGAAGAATCCTCCACATATTGTACGAAATAAGAAGTCACCTTAATAATTACTAAATTCAAGTATCAACTACGTAATTAAATACTAGATTAATGATTAATATTATTCGAAAAAAACTTAACATTTCACACAAGTGGGCTATTAAAGGTTTCAGCTTTGAATAATTCATATTCTATAAGTCAAATACAAATACCCTTTGTTTTTCTTCATGATAAAATATTGTCAAAAATCATAATTATACGTATAGGCTCTAGTATTTTTTTCTTATACTTATCATACAAATTTATCTTTCTGATAATAGAAAAGTAGAATTTTTAAATAAAATAAATTTCACAAGCCAAGCGAACAATTTTGCCTACTATTCTAACAAGGGAACCCCACGGGTAGTGGGTCACCTGTATGATTTTGTTTTGATTTTTTTCAAAAATAACGAAAAATGTATTTTTGATTATTTCAGTTTTCGGAAAATATGACAAAGAATAGAATAGAGTAATTTATTATAATATGACAATATAATATTTCAAAATTTTTGAAAAATTTTTTTAGCTAAAGTACTTCTTCCAAGTGACTCTAAAAGTTGATAGAAATCTACAATTTTAGTGTAAGGAGTATATACCAAATTTCATCGATCTAGCTCTTAGCATTTTTAAGCAATCGTGTTCACCCACACACACACAGACATAATGCCGAAAATGGTTTTTTTGGACTCAGGGAGGCCTGAAACGTGGAGAATCATCAAAATCTCTAAGGCCGGTATTCATAATCGAGACTTATTGAACAAGTCAGACTAAAGTAATTGCTCAAGTTCACTTTCGATTCATAGTCACAAACAAGCAATCCTTTGAGTCAGTGCAAACAAGCAGCACCTGGCGGAGACTTGACAAAGTAAAGACTTGTTACCTAGGTC
This sequence comes from Euborellia annulipes, assembly GCA_023213315.1. Classification (NCBI taxonomy): domain Eukaryota; kingdom Metazoa; phylum Arthropoda; class Insecta; order Dermaptera; family Anisolabididae; genus Euborellia; species Euborellia annulipes. The sequence continues at coordinate 7,079 of JAKCPI010008733.1, read as the reverse complement.
ACTAACCCTTACTTATTCGATGTTTTCGTTATTCAGAGTTATTTCTTAAGCCAAGACTAGTTTCAAATAAGTTCGTTCGATTTCATAGTTATTTTTCATGCGGACTAGATAGCAAACAAGTCAGAATTTAACAAGTCAAGTCGAGAGGTGACTTGAGTCTTTGTTTTTGACAGCAGTTGTCCGATTTTAATTTTCAAATTATCATAAAAGTAAAAAATTAAGGTAAGAATTAATTATTAAATTAAATTATTATTAAATAACATTATTATTTATTCAAATTTCCACTTGGAATATAATAATTAATAAAAATGTATTTTTTTGCAGTTCTATTTTGGAAATTATAGTTTATAAAAAAAGAAGAGCATTATTATATTATTATAAAAGGTAAATGAATACTTTGTTTTAAATAACTATTAATTATTTAAATTTACATTTGGAATATAATCTTTAATAATAACTAAAATATTTATTTTAGATGGACTTGCACACACAATTATGATTTAAATTTATATTGTGGAAGTGTTTTTTATGATGAACTAAAGTGTTGATAGTTAATAAAATAAAACACGGTAGTTTTTTGGTTGCAGGTCAATTTTCGACTGAACATTCAGTTCAGATGGTTATAAACCATGGTCTTCAGGCTTGGAAATCACAAGCAAGTTATATTTACTATAATAAATGAATGCTTTCATTTCTTTATAATATAAAAATACATTTTAGTTTTATGATTAACAAAATTTTAAATAAATTAAATTTTCATTGTACATGTAATATTTGTTATTTACCTAAAGAAACCAAAAATCCTTTGTAAAGATATTTAAGAACAATTCTTAGCTTATTTTTTCCAAATGATGTGTCTATATATTTTTTTTATTAATAAATATATATTTCTATGTATATTAAGGCCTTATTATAGTTTTTAACCTAAAAAGGTTTTTAATTCAGCTGTCCTTGTTTATTTTTTTTTTTTTTTAATTTTTATATTTTTGTAAAAAAATTAATTATTTTTAATTAAATGTTTTAATTTATAGTATTTATTTAAATTAATTTCAATTTTTATTATGTTGCCTACTTCACAAAACGTCAAATTATTTTTTCACAATAATATAATATTTCTGTAATATTTTATTCTTTGAAATTTTCGACTCGCCATATTAGCCGAAGGTTGCCGATTGTATCCGATCGGAGCCGAGAATAGCCGAAGTCGTTGACTTGACGAAGCAATTGGTTTGGCAAACAAGCAATGTTTATTGGAACTCTGACTTCAAAAAGTCTTGCTTGAATAATGTTTATGAAATCATAAGCGAACTAGATCCACTTGTTCAAAAAAAGTCTTACTTCATGGAGTCAGACTTAAGCACGAAAACAAGTTTCAATTATGAATACGGCCCTAAGTCCAATTTTTTTGATGATTACGATACTTTCTCTTTATATACTATAAGAGAAAGTAAAAACACACTTTTCCATTCACCTCACACACACATACCCACAGTCTTTTCGGCCATATAAGACTTTGACGATAACCGTTATTTTATTATATCTATTGAGGATTCAGGCATTTTTATTTAAGCCATTTGGTATCCAATTGAATTTTACATATCGGCGGAAACTAAAAACTAAAAACAAAAAAATTGGCGTGACAAGCACAGGATACAACTTTCATTTATTGAAGGCAACAGAACGTTGTGTACTGTGAGACCATTCACACCAGATTTTTTTATACCCTTCTTTTTACTCCTTGATATTAACTGTTTATCCACTTACATCTTTGGCTGTTTTAATTAAGGTCTTTTTCGGCATCTGATGCTATTTAAACCCAATCCCTATTTATTTCAAATGATTGGTAGTCAATTCAAATGAAATAAATTTCTCTCGCTTGGAACAGGAAGCGAACCCTTCCCGGGCTAATGTACTCTCTCCATAACTAGGGGGGTGCGGGACGGGGGGACTGCCCCCCCCCCCAGAAAGCTCCATGCCCCAAGAAAAATTGAGAAAATATGGGGCTTTCCAGGCCCCCCAGAAGATAGCTGGTCCCATGCCCCCCCCCCCAGCCAAATTCTCTAGTTACGCCCATGATTCTCTCTGAGCCACGGGTCACGTGCTTAATATAGACCTACTTACCCGAATTACATTGAATGACCAGCGTGGCACTACATCTCAAAATGAGTTCAAAAATCAGAACGTGAAGTAGAAGAATCCTCCACATATTGTACGAAATAAGAAGTGCACCTTATCCGAGGTAAAATGAGACTGAAAGAACTTTGTCTATGACGAGTCCTTTATTTCCTCTCTTAGGTTGAATTTTAACAGTTAATAGGAGGAGATTGATCATTATTTTGTGGGAAGCATATATAATTTATATAATATTATATCCTTCTAATATTGATGACTCATTTCATTGACATTTTACAATTTTTGTTAATGAATAAATATTAATAAAACAAACTAAATAATGACAATGAAGTTGCAAAACTTTCCCGAGGTTCTCAATCACAGGTAGCTTTTAGGCCACTAGCCTTAGGATTAGCACCTAGGTTCCCTATGATTAACTTTTTTTTTATTATGCCCGTAAGTCACCAGCCATTGGGCTAAAAGAATTACAAAATTATAAACTTATAAAATTAATAGCTATATACAAAACAAATGATTAACTTTGATTAACAAGAGAGGAAAAGTTTTGAAGCTTTTTTGAGCTGAGAAAATCTTGGTTTGTGATAACAATTTGCCACTTATTTTTAGCGCTTCCTGTGGACCGATTAACTCTTCATTTTAAGATTTTTTTTTGCTTAGATCTCTGGAACTATTCATCTAATTAAGATGCGGTTTGGCAAATGTATAGTCTTAAGTGCTGTTAGGAAGTTATTAAAACAACGAGTTAATTAGCTCGCAGGGTCCACGGTTTTCTCAATTTCCAAATTTTGAAACTCATATAATAATTAAGACGTTTGTGTACAGCCCTTGAAGAAATTTTATAAATAATGGACAGGCAGGATTTGTACTCAAAATCTCAAACGGTTCTAGGGAGATTATAATTTTTTATTTATAAATAAAAAAAATAAGCCAATTGTTGGCGCCAGAATGTAGGGTCGCCACCTCACCGTCAGAGCGCACCACAAACATTAGGAAAGTTGACCGGAAATGCAGTGAAGGCGTCTCGCATCCCAGGAAGGACGCGGGCCAACGCTTGCAAAAACACTTTACATCCGGAATTCGCTCGAAGCAGTTCGAACCTCAGCCCGTAACAGTCGCCGGCACCCTTATTTTTTGGTTCATGCATCACTTTGCAAACCTACCACTCTTTGGTTTCAAGCCCTTTCGTGCTAACCAACCCCTGGTTGATGCCCTTGTGCTAGACCACTCCATCTGAGCCCTGGTGGACTCACATTCATTATATACTCATCTTTCCCATTCTCATATTGCTTCCACATCCCATTTTATTCATCCTTTATTTATCCACCCAAAACCGGCGTGGCCATTATTTATTATATACATCAAGAAGTGTATTTTTATTTGTGTGATTAAAGTTTTTGTTATTATTTTTGTTAAATTACGGTGTACTTCTTTTCCCCGTTTTCCTAGGAATCCACATTTGTTTGAAGGAGCGTTTCCATATACAGTCCGCTACCTATATCTCTATTACCATCTTTCTAATATCTCCTTCAGGCACTAACATTATTTTTTTGATCCTGTTCGAGCCCGATACTTTTTTTTTCCCGTCGATTTCCGACCAATTTTGAGCCATTTCCTCGAAAACGGAAAAAAGTACATCGTCAACGCGGTCGTCGTGACCACTGTGGAAGCAATCATAACGGGACTTCTTATCAACCGCCATTTTTGTTGTTTTCGTAAGCTGAGTTGCGTTTCTCTCAGTGTTACCAACGCAAAAACATAGTGTCGTTTAGTGACTTTTAGTGACTTTCAATTTTGACAGTTGGCAAACATGGCTGTCACCAATATGATTGATGTTAAACGCGCTTTACGAGCTGTCAGCCTCGAAATAACTCGATTAGAGAAATATGAACTCACAGAGCAGTGGGAATGCGAAATAGTAAATGAATTATCTGCTCAGCAAAGAAAAATATTATATTCTCTTTCCCTAGCGATAGTGGAACTGACAGAGCCATTAGTGTTGGACGACGAACCTGAAGAGAGTGTGCAAACATCTGCTCTTCTGAATCGCTTAGATAAGTTATCTATGAAACTTGTACAAGCAAAATCTCCCACCGATCCTGTCAGTCCGACTCCTTGTCATCACGTTCCTCAAAATACTATTCGCCTACCCAAACTGGAACTTCCATCGTTCGACGGCGATATAACAAAATGGTGTGAGTTCTCGGACTTATTCCGCGCCGCCGTCCATGGAGCCCAAATATCTCGCTCTCAAAAACTGGCTTATCTCAAATCGTGCTTAAAAGGTGAGGCTCATGTCATAATCGCTAGTCTTCCCTTAGAAGAAGAAAATTATGACATCGCTCTAGATTTACTCAGAGCTCGATATGAGCGCTCACGAGACATTTTATATCAAATCGTAGATCGGTTATTGGATTTCCCAGCCATGACATCACCCTCCGCCTCTTCGCTCCGTAAGCTCTTGGATGTCTTTGACCAAGCGATAGCACAACTAAAAGTTATGGAACATTTCTATTCTGATGATGACATTTTTATAACAAGACTCATCTTGAGAAAAATTGACAGGACCATTGCCCAACAATGGATGTTGTCTCTTGAGGACGGCGATTATTCCGCTCCGAGCGTCGAATCGTTAATAAGATTCCTCGAGAAGGCTGCGAGCTCGCTGCATGGCCTCACGGGCAAGTTTAAAGCCTCAGGCAGCAAACAAACTCTCACTACAGCAGCCGCAGGCGTAACTTCTGCAACCAGCTCACCAGCCAAGGGAGTACAATACAAATGTCATTTGTGCAATGGCCCTCATCTCCTGTCCAGATGTTTTAAATATCAAAATCTTTCCATTGAAGAACGAGAAAAGATTGTTTTAAAAAATAATCTCTGTTCTAACTGTCTTTCTCCAAGACACGTCCTCAAAGACTGTCCTTCAAAAGATTGTCCTTTATGTTCCTTGAAACATCACCGGTCCCTATGCAAACCAGCAGCTCCTACCACATCCACCAGTAGTGTGATTTCCTGTGTTGCCCTACATAAAACATCTCATATTTTTAACAATTCGCTCTTGCCCACAGCTAAAGTAAGTGTTATGTCCTCCGAAGGAGACTGGCACACCGTTCAGGCTCTTCTCGACACTGGCTGCCAAACATCCGTCGTGTCAACGGCGTTGGCAAATAAATTAAATCTTCCCATCAGCCCACATGCCATCTCTATTGAGCCACTAGGACAACAGCCGCTTGTCACTGAAGGAAATTTAAAATTAAGGTTCACCTCTCATTTTAACTCTGAGAGAGTTTATGAGGTAAGCGCCTGCATTTTATCAACTTTGATTGAAAAATTACCTTCAGTAATTGTCCCTGGCTCTGTCAAAGAGGAATATAATTCTTTAGTCTTGGCAGATCCTTCGTTTTTCTCCCCAGGAAAAATTGATCTCATATTGGGAGTGGATGTATTTTCTACTGTTGTTAAAAATAGGGCAATGGAGGATATTGGTCCTTTTAAATGCATGGACACCTATCTGGGTTGGATCGTATTTGGGAAAAGTCAGGCGCGTGAGCATTCAAATTCGTCTGCACAGGCCCCAGTCGGCCGACTGGCGACCTCAGCCACGGGATCAGATCCTCCTCTCTCTCTGACTCCCCCTTCTTCAGGTCTGGCCGGCCGGCACTCTGCTCTTGCGAACGCCCCGCCTACTCGGGGACAAGCAGCTGCTGTTAGCTTTCCCTTTCATTTCTCTTTTGGAAACAACCCCCACTCCATCTCTGCTAGGCAACATAACGGTGCTATGTCTGCAATACTTATAAACCGTTCCGGTAACGTTTTCGATAGAGATATGAAAAATGATAATTTAATTTCCGAAAGGGCAGTTCAAGATTTTGAAAAAACATACGGGCAAAAATCATCACGACGTTTTGTTTTATCTATACCTTTAATAAAAGTGCTCAGAGCCTTGGGTACATCAAGACTATATAAACAATTTCTATTTTCAAGAGCGAAGACCAAGAAAAGTACAAATCAAAAAACGGCCTATATCCTCGCAGATTTGTTAAGATCAACATATGATCGAAACAAATAATCAATCTCTCTCTTTAAAAAGAAGAAATCATGTTTTCTAAATCTCCACCGGGTATAAATCATATGATAAATAAATAAATAAAAAAAGCGTTCATCTATTTCAATTCATTTTATATCCCGTTTGTTTTTCCATCTGATACAATTAACAATTAACTTCATCTGATAAATACACTTTATCGCTCCATCGAAGCAAAAAATGAAAAATCTTAATTGTTTTAAAAAAAAAAAAAATATTTGGCAATAGCAAGAGAAGTTACCTTAAAAATAAACACTTTAAATTTTATTGAGTGGCATCTCTAACAAGCTCTTATTTACTATTTGAAAAACTCATCCCTTTAAATGGCAGCAAATATTCCAGCAAGGCCCAAAAGATATTGAACAAGTCATTTTGTGAATGACACACACACACCTTTCCCGTTGCAGATAACGTCATAAACATCATCACTGAATTAAAGTCATTGTTGTCCGATGGAGGATTTTCTTGGATTCAATTATTTTCGGTCTACTTAAAAATTATATCAAATCCGGATTCATAAAAAAGTGCACTCTCCTCTAACAATAACAATTTTGGATCCGCCAAGGGATAATTTTTAATTTAATTTTTTAACAAGCCTCTTCTTTACATAAGATGTCCACCAAAGACAACTCTTGTCAAAGATCTCGTCATCTACAACTCTTCGGGAATATATATATTTTGTCCATCATCAAAAATTAAAAAAAAAAAAATTTTTTTTTTTTTTTTTTTTTTTTTTTATTTCAATATTTTTTTTTTTTTTTTTTGAAATTCAACCCTTCAATGGAATGTCACCTTACAAGTGAACATTCTGAATGAGTTGAACCTCTTTTAACAACTTACTACTTGAATAATTTATAATTACTCT
>JAKCPI010008732.1:10000-26672 GCA_023213315.1 Euborellia annulipes | reverse complement strand
CCCCTCACGTGGCCGAGAGATAAAGTCAATGTCAATATTTATAACTTGGAAAGTTCAAGAGATATGGTGGTTTTTGGATTCCGGGCAGTCCGATTAATTTTATTTGTCATTTGTACTACCAAATGGTATAAATAGATTTGAGTATTATTATTATAACAAGACTTTATTCGGCCCAAGAAAGTATTTTATTATTCTTATTCTTCCGCAGCACCTAAAAATCGTAGTCTTCCTGTCCCTTGATATTTTACATAAATAGTCAATGTTCTTTTGTTAGCCAGCACTGTTTAATTAAAAATAAATAATTTCTAGGTGAAATTACTATGGAAGGATCCTCGCAACGTAGGATGGCGAGAACGCACCGCCTATCGATGGTTGCTTCTTCATCGGCCGAAGATCGGTCTCATTCGTCTCCGCATCTACGAAGGAGAACGTCTTGTAGCCGATTCCGGCAATGTGTACGATAACTCCCTTGAAGGAGGGCGTTTAGGCGTACTATGCTTTAGCCAGGAAATGATCATCTGGAGTGATCTTGTCTATCGGTGTAACGATCATGTGCCCGAGTCATTATATAGGGAATTGCCTCCGTCGTTACAACGTCAAGTCCATATCGATCGATCCCGACATTGACACATCTTGCCAATCAATAGACAGTTCGCTCAATTTCCAAACCAAACAACAATAGAATCAACATCCCATTGATTGACCTTCATTTCGAATTTCTAAAACAAAAAAAAGGTGATTTTTTTGATTAAAATTATTAATAATTAATTATTAAACAAGTCAAATTTTATACTTTTTATTTTCATTTATAAAACGCTTATTTATTAATATCAAAGTTTTTCTAATATATTTTAATAACTTTTCATATTATTCTAGTATAAATACATATATATATAAAAAAAATAAAAAATATTGTAAGAAGTTATCATAAATATATATTTTATGTACGTTCCATTTGATAATTGACTTTACTTTTTATTAAAATTTGTTTAGAATTTATTATTTATTCATCCTCATAACCTTCATAGAATCTATCTCTTTTTCTTTTTGTTTGATTTTTTTCTCATATGCCAAATCTTGGCAAAATTATAGAAAATAATTTTTTTTTATTTAAAATGTTTCTATTTATTTCACCTGATGATTTTCTTTTCTTTTTCAGAAAAAAAAGAATTAAATATTTTATTATTTATTATATGAAAGCTGCATCCACCACCCCCCGAGGGGGGGGGGGAAAATAATAAATAAATTATATTTAAATAAAAAAAAAAAAAAAAAAAAATTAATTGTGGTGAATAGGGTAGATAAAAAATAAAAATAATAAAAAGTATATTTTTTTTTTTTTTTTTTTTTTTTTTAGGAGAGGGAGGGGGGGACCGGGCCCCCCCGGCCCCCGGGCCCGCCCTGGGCGGACAAATTTCCTGCCGCTTCCTTGGCTGCCTGCTCCCTTTTGAAAATAAATCCCAATCTACTTATCCAATGACCTACTTAAAATATTCAATCTTGAAGAAATTACTTTTGCCAACAATTTAATAAAATTATGTAAGTAATTTTTTTTTTTTTTTTGAAAAATTGTGAACTTTTTCAATTAGCGAGGGATTTTAATTTAGGCCTGGCGCAAATGGAGACACGAATGCCGCCTGTGGCGTATGACGCAGCAAAATTTGTAATTAAATAGGACAGGATAAAGAAATAAGACGCCTCCCCCGATGCCCTATTTATTTCTGTATTTACTGTGCGCTGTCATGCCATGCCATTCGTTTCTCAATTTACTCCAAGATCTGAGCAACGTTTTTGAAGATCCCCCAAAAACGGGGGGGGGGGGGGCGTAATCAGGGAAAGTATCTGCTCGCAAAAAAAAATAAATAATATAAAAAAATAATTTATTAAAAAAAATTCAAATTTAAAATTCATTGAAAAATATTAATAAAATATAAAAAGGTTTGAATTGATGGTTGGTGTCTTCGGGTGACATTTCGGTCGCATCGGGCCGACCTTCGTCCGAACCACAGTGAAGGCTGTTGGAAGTTTCGGTCCTCTTCTGGACGCCGTCGAATGATATTGGAAGCTGGCGGCTGCACATCGAGTGGTGTCGAGGGCGGCTTCAAAGCCATCGGATGAATGAAGATCTGCGGGATTTGCCAGCCAGCAAACGAATGATAAGATGCGGACGGCCTTACAGCCCGCTGATGTAGGATGTTGGCGGGTGGAGGCATCCAGCCATCGAATGATGTTAGCGGCTTTACAGCCCGCAAGCGAGTGAATATGTTGACGGCTTCACCGCCCGCCATCGAGGGGCAGGAGCGTTTATGATTTTCGGGGTTTATGTTCCAATCTATTTCCATATTGAATCCAATCATCTTTTTGTTTATTTATTACAAGAGCGCACACAACTGCTGTCTCTTCGAAGTCCATTTTACTACTGAATTAAATATTTGTAAAAAAAAATCTGGTGGGACTGTCGCACAGCACACAACTTTCTCTTACCTTCGGATTACAAGAGAGATTAGCTGGCCCCAGGGGCGTTCTGAGAAAATTGGGGGCCTGGGGCGACTCTAGATCACGGGGCCTATATATATTTTGTACCAGAATGAATTATTTCGGAGAGGGGGGCTAACTCATTATTAAATATCCCCCCTCCTCCATACACAATATTTTTAAAATACCGTATCAGAGGCGTACCGAAGCAGTTGGGGGCCTGGGGCGGTACTACTGTAGAAGAGGGTGCCTCATATTCAATTTTTTTTTCGGGGGTGCTCATCTTTAAATATCCCTCTCCTCCATACACAAAAATATTTTTAAAATACCGTTTTTATATCCCCGAACCCCAAGGGGTCAGAGCCTCTCAAAGAGAAATTTTCATTAATTTTTTTTTTTTATTAAATTTTCCGTTTTTACTTGGGCCCCGGGGCCTCTCAAAGAGAAATTTTCATTAAATTTTGTTTTTATAAATATATGGGGGCTATGCCGGCTCGGGGCCTGGGGCGGACCGCCCCCCCTCCCTCGGTACGCCACTGTACCGTATATCTCTGAATCCCGAGGGCCGGGCTCTCTCAAAGACAAATTTTTTTTTAATCTTAATTTTTCCGCTTTTGCCTGATGTTTAAAAATATAATATATGAATTATAATACCTCCCTGATTCTAATGTACCATACTACCCAGAACTAAATTTATGCACAACTTTAAATTATCGAAGCTAACAGAAATTAGTGAGCTGTGCAACACCACATCAGATTTAAAAAATGCCTTGATACTCCGCGCCATCTTCCCCACTCTTTTTGAATTAAAGGCGAAACGAACGCCATCTACGAGGAGTCAGTTGGCTTTTTACGCGCCATACATTCACTACATATTCGCGTTTTATATTAAAAGTTTTTTTTTATTTTGTGATTATTAGTGCTCATCAGTGTTTTAATTAGTGCCCTTGGATAATGGATTATTAATTTTAATGGTCGACATCTTTCGTCGTCTTAGTTCTACACTGCGGGGTCGACTCAGGATTATTATTCATGGTATTTATAGCCTAATAATTAATTTAATTATTCTCTCTCTCTCTCTATTCTCTTGTAAAATTGTCTATCCTAAAATTTTCTACCATATAAATTTGTATTTGATAAAAATCCTATTTCTTATTTCTTTTATTATATAAATGTCATAAATCATTTTAATAATTCGTTAATTAAAATATATTTCTAACAATCTCCATTTTTCTTGGAACCAAGCTATTCTTGGAACTTGAATGTCACGTTCATAAGAGAATCAAATCATACATACATCAAGCGTGTTATTTAGTTCGAACTCTCGCCGCTTGGTGTGCTCCCATCAAAGTGTCTTTCCTATTTTTAATACTCCACAATTTATAATTCATCTTTCTTAAAATGAATTTGCTTTATATATTGAAAGGTATATTTTAATTTTGTTTGTTTTTTGCCAGGCGGTTATAATTGGATAAAATTAATAGGTGATGATTAGAAATCTAATTTTCCTATTATTTTTTTTACACCAAATTTTTTCATATCAATCCATCCCAGTGAGGATATTGTCATGGTTAAACAGAGGCGTACCGTGGCGAGGCGTACCGAGACAGTTGGGGGGGCCTGGGCCAGGGAATAAACCTGGGGCGTCACTAAAAGAGGGCGCCTATATACATTTTGTACCAGAGGTGTATATTGAATTTTTCGGAGGCGGGGCGAACTCATTTTTAAATATCCCCCTCCCACAAAAATATTTTTAAAATACCTTATATCCCTGAACCCCAAGGGCCCCTGGGCCTCTCAAAGACAAATTTTCAATAATTTTTTTTTATCTAAATTTTTCCATTTTTGCCGAACCCTGAGGGTAGTTGTCAACCGTCTTAATACATTTGCTTTTAATGATGTTTCTATGGTGGATTTAATTTTTTTTTTTTTTTTAATGGGTGCATAAGGTCCAAAGAGATATAATGACTAATGTTCACATGCAGCCAGGAAGAAAATAAAAACAAAAGGAGAAGCATAAAAGGGGAACTCAACTGCGGGAACTGAGAAGATGCCTGTTGAGGTTAGACTTGAAAGTCTGAAGATTGTAGGTTTTGGCGAAGATAGACGCAGGGAACTTGTTCCAATCGCGGGAGGACAAAGGAAGATTGGAATTTGTAGCCGAAACAAGTCCAATTGCGCATACTTGTCACACAAGCCAAAATACTCTGAAAATAAATCAAGATAATTTTTTTTAAATTGTTTTGTCTTCTTTGAATATAACACCCTCTTCAGCGGTCCAAAAATAGATAGATCTACTCGTTTATGTGTGTTTGATATTGGAATTGACTAGTTCTATTAGTTGAGAGATAACAGCATAGAGATGCTGGGACGATGCCTCCCTTGTGTTCCGTGTATATGTTGCTTTGGGTGGGATAACTGATTTTAATTCGACAGAGCATTGAACATGGTAATACCTATAGAAGAGAGTTCAGACCAAGGGCGGATCCAGAGGTGTTTCTCGGGGGGGGGGGGGGGGTAATCTGGTGTGACTCGTCGCACAGCACACTATTTTTTCTTAATTTCTGTAATTTAAAGGCGCAATTTGTACTTGTTTGCCAGAATATAAATACAAATCAAATTTTTAAGTATTAATTTTTTAAAATTTTACATTAAAAATAAATTTTCTTTCGAAAAAAAGTTTTTTTTTTCAAATCTCGGGGGGGGGGGTAATTACCCCTTTACCCCCCCCTGTATCCACCCTTGGTGCAGACACGCTTCTTCTATAGGAGTTTTGCAGCCAGGAGATTAAATAAAAAATTATTTAATTTTTATTTAATATCCTGGCTGCAAAGTTCCTTCGGCTTCCTGATTGATTAAATCTCCACAGCCATAAGGCATTAAATTTATTTATTTATTTATAAACTATACGGATCATTTTAAAGTTAAGTTAATAAGAGGGTAAAAATGAGAGATGCAGCTAAGGTTATTTCTTTATTCGATTAATTCACACAGCTGACGTTTCGGTTCCGTGTTTGAACCATCCTCAGAGCTGGCGGAAAGTCATTATAAAAGTATGAGATGAAGAGGTACATAAAATGCACATTTTCATAATGACTTTCCGCCAGCTCTGAGGATGGTTCAAACACAGAACCGAATCGTCAGCTGTGTGAATTAATCGAATAAAGAAATAATTTTAGCTGCATCATCCCTGGTCTAGAGCAAAATAATAATAATTAAAAAAAGATATTTCTGAGTACTCAAACGAAAGTAAATTGACGTCATTCTTTTGTTTGGGCGAGTAGGAGTCACTTAGGAGATGACCTGCTAGCCCCTTACCCTGATGTTGGATTAAATCGAACTAAAAAGGTCAACAAAGTAGGAGGACGATTCATTATAAAGGAATTTGAATCTGGGCGACCCTGGAATTCTCCTCTGATATACCTACATATATAAATACAATATCCAATAAATAAAATTTCGAAGGTTAAGGAATTTATTGAAAAATATTTCTCATTGAACTCTCTTGCACTTGAAAAAAAAAAGAACGCTCTAATTGATACAGTTAGATATTACTGTTCTTTGCTTAGTCATAGTTGACGCTGATGTAATCCTATCAGTAAAAAGAGAAGAGAGAGGGAAATCAATCAGCAATAGGGTTCTTTTTGCTCGAATGTCACCCACCTCCTAAGGCGAGTAGACCAAAAGTGCCCTTGACGGCGAAGTGTCGTTTCACCAAATGATAGCCTATCAAGCAATGTGAACGACGCCAGGAATTTCACATATTAATTAAAAGAGTGATAAAAAAACATCTCGTTAACATTGACTAATTTAATACAATTTTTTTTTTTTTTTTTTATATCGATTTTTATGCAACCGACGACGATCAAATTCCTTTATAATTACTAGTAAAAATAAATATATTAATTTTAATTTTTTTTTATTACTTCCTCAGGTGAGTCATCACACGATGAAGGACTCAATTTTGATTTATGTTAGAGAATTAATTTTTTTTTTTTTTTTTTTTTTTTTATTTAAGAAAACATTGAAATTCTTCATTGAAAATGGTCTGGTAGTTCTAATACATTTTTTACTTTCTCTTACCTATGTATATATGTAATATATATATAGAGAGAAAGTATTGGATTCATGTCAAAAATTCGATGTCGAGATTTTGATGGATCTTCACGTTTTGAGGTCCCCTGAATCCAAAAAGTGGTTTTCGCGACATGGTCTGTCTGTGTGTGTGTGTGTGTGTGGGGTGGGTGGGTGGGTGGGTGTGTGGGTGTGTGTTCAATTTTAAGCATGAAGGAATTGAGCTAGGAGGTTGAAATTTTATATTTAAGTTAAACACCCCCGGGACCGGAAAAATAAGCTTTTAATCAAAATCGGCCAAAGAGTACTAGTACTTTACTGATGTACTTTTTCAGTTTTTTTCGATTTTCTCAAAATTTGCTCCAACGATTTTTTTTAAAATTCAAAAATCAATTATTTGTTAGATGCTCTTTAAAATGTATATTCCCATTTTGCAATTGAAATCTTCTGAAGACCACTTTACTCTTGTATTTCATAGGGAAGGATAGGAGAAATGGTTGCCATGGTAACAAAATATAAATATTTTCCATACTTAAAAATTTTACATCTGAATTCATATGTTCCATACTGTCGGGAACTAAATATATGTCGACACAAAAATCTGGTGTGACAAGCACAGAACACAACTTTCGATTACCGAAGGTAAGAGAAAGTTGTGTGCTGTGCGCCAGTCACACCAGATTTTTTCTCTAAATATTTACTATTTGATTTCGAAGATTTTGTCTGTAAATTGATGCAATCCAGAAAGAACAAAAAATTTAGAGTGATTAACTACAAATCAGATATATTCGGTAAATAAATAAATAAATTTATTACGACCCGCTTAGAGGCACCAGTCCCTCGGTGGCTAGGTCCAAACAAACACAATACAAATTAAATACAATAACAAATACAACAAAAGGAAAAAAAAATAGAAATGTATGCCCATTAACAATCAACATGTTCATGCATTTCCATCGAAAGAAACAAGAAAAAAAAAACAATTATCAAAAATTCGCTCAAGCCACAAGATCAGGATTTAAAGAAAAAGTAAAAAAAGAAAGATATTTAATATTTAGACCAGTAGTTCCCAACCTTTTTTGGCCCATCGTCCCTTTCTGGATGTTGTCTATCACCTGTCGCCCCCCTTTTCATTTTCATTGCATGATTTAAAATTTTTAACAAAAAAGTACTTTATTTCAAAGGGAATCACCCTGAAGAAATAATGACTGAAACGTTGAAATTTTCAAATGGAAGCCAGGAAAGAAATCAGACAAAAATTTAATCTAATTTTTAATTTCGATTGCCGACGTTTCGACGCAAATCGCATCCTTCCTCAGGACAATTAGTAAAATACAGATGGAATACTAACTACCGATTGTCCTGAGGCAGGATGCGATTTGCGTCCGAAACGTCGGCAATCGAAATTAAAAATTAGATTAAATTTTTGTCTGATTTCTTTCCTCGTAACATTTTAAAAATCTAATAATAATTTTATTTTTATGACAATATTTTTTCCACTTCTATCCTGACTATCCTGTAAATAGGAGATTTTTCTCTTTGATTTGTTCTTTTAAATTTTAGTAAACTCTAATAATTTTTCCCCTTTGAATACTCATCGCCCCCTCCCCAATCGCCCCCTACTTATTTATTGTCCCCCTGATATCCCAAATCGCCCACTTGGGGGTGATCGCCCCCAGGTTGGGAACCACTGATTTAGAACCTTGAATAATACAATAGAAATTCTAGAAATAATAAAGTTTTAAAACAGTTAAAGCATCGTTCAGTTTGTAAATGCACTCCGCAGGACGCATATAAAATTCTCTATATCTTTTGGGGTAAAAAAACAAGGGGTAGTGGCCGAATGTATAATTTATAATGAAGAAATAAAGACAGCCAAGGCAAAATAAAGAAAAAAAAAAAGATGGATAATTATGGGCAGGAACAGCCAATAAATAGACTCTGTATGCAGATTCAATCACCGGAGACGTTTCTGTTCCTTTTAATTTAAAAACCATCTTCAGTCCTTACTAGAAATATACATATGACATTTAAAAAAAACAAAAAAACAAGAAAACAAAAAAAACACAAGAAAATCAAGACGTTTCGGCCGATTCTTCCGGCGTTCAACAAGCCACGTGTTTTGTTTGCCTCCAGCTTAGAGAGGCTCGTGACTGAGTGATGGTCACTCTTGATTATCGAATTAAAGCCGAAATGTTAGGAAGTTTATTTTTCTCTGTCTTCCTCTCCTTTTTCACAAAATGATACATCGATACCAATCTGAATAGTACTAGTAAAATACCGTAAATCTAAACAGATTTATCAAAAGAATGCTTTTAACTTTAGTCATATACTTATTCTTATGAACTATGAATTAACCATGAATTTAAAATTATTAAAAAATTTAATCTCGTTTCACAAAATAAGCTATCATTAAGATGATGAAATGATTGTCCTGAGGAAGGGCGCGACTGGCGACCGAAACGTCGACAATAAAATAACTGATAAGATTGATTATATTTTTATCTGATGTAATTTTAACTGGCTGCCCTCCGCTATCCTTATTAAGCTATCATTTATTTCTCAAATTTTTTTAACAAATCTGTTGGCAGCCAGCTAATCAAAGGAGGCAGACCGGTTGCCTATGCTGACAGGATCCTCAATCAAAAAAAATGTTTCGCTTCAAAAATTAACAAGGTCTTTAATGTAATATAATTTGGTATTTTAATTTACATATTTGATTCGTACTTATAAACAAAAATAAGCCTCGGGCAAATTTTTACCTCTTTATCAAATAGAACTGTAAATAAATAATATCCGCCATTCACTAAGATTTTTATAAAAATTACATTTAATTACATACCGTACTTGTTATTTATTTTTATGAAGAATGAATTTAAGTAGTAAAATTTGTCCATTCCAAAAATTTATTGATCATTATCCTTAGAGTATTTTAATCTCTATTTTTTATGACTTCCTTTTTTTTCTAATTCAACAAAATTATAATTAATTATTCGTTAAGCTTTCCTTCGAATTTTAAAAACAAATATAAATTTATAACTGAATAACACGCTTAATTATCTCGCAATCGGATATTAAAATAAACGAAATTCCCGTTCGAACTTTTATTTATGCGTTTCTTATGCAGATTTTGGGGACGAACGACCTAAAAATAGACTGACTATTCACTATTTAATTAATTATCTTGTTCATTTTTTTTTTTTTATTTATTTATTCATATTTTGGATCTCTGTTCTAGATTTTCATCTAATTTATGAATATACCAAAAAAGTTAGAAATATGAAAATAAAAAAAATATTTAAAAGGAAATATTCATTCATTAATTCTTAAATTAGCATTTATTATTAATCTTAATTTTAATGAACTATGAATCATCACAATTAAAATTCTACTTAACTAGGTAGAGCTCCGGGCTTGGCGTAGTTGGTAGCGCGCCTGCTTTGTATACCAAGAGTCGGGGGTTCGGATCCCAGGCAATCCGTTGATTTTATTTAAGCCATTTGGATACCAAATGACTTAAATAGATATGCCTGGACCCCCAATAGATATATTAATAATTAACTGTTATTGTCAAAAGATTTATATGGCCTAAGTTGCCCAAAAGACTGAGTGTATGTGTGTGTGAATGTAAAAAATTTGGTATCAAAATGGCTTAAATAAAATCATCAAACTGCCAGGAATCCGAACCCGCGACTTTTGGTATACGAGGTTAGCACGCTAACCCCTACACCAAACCCCGAGGGCAAGCTTTGTTTAAAAAAGATGGAATTCTTTCGAATCAACGCTATATCGTTTAACATAGCAAATTTGCGAGATGTGTTTGTGCTTATGATTGGACAAAATAGCTCCCCCCCCCCTGGAGGTCCTGGTTCGACTCCAGGGAGCGCAATTTTGCCCGATCAAACACAAACTCATCTCTCGTAAATTGGCTAAAATTCTTCTTTTCTTCTTTTTAAATTTGAAAAAATTATTAGACGATTAATTTTATAAACATTTATCACAATGATATTAAAATCTGGTGTGACTGGCGCACAGCACACAACTTTCTCTTACCTTCGGTAATCGAAAGTTATGTTCTGTGCTTGTCACACCAGATTTTTTGTGTCGACATGTATTTAGTTTCCGACAGTAGGGTACAATTGAATTCAAGATGTAAAATTTATAAGTATGGGAAAATATTTATATTTTGTTACCATGGCAACCATTTCTCGTATCTTCCCTATGAAATACAAGAGTAAAGTGGTCTTCAGAAGATTTCAATTGCAAAATGAGAATATACATTTTAAAGAGAATCTAAAAAATAATTGATTTTTGAATTTAAAAAAAAATCGTTGGAGCAAATTTTGAGAAAATCGAAAAAAACTGAAAAAGTACATCAGTAAAGTACTAGTACTCTTTGGCCGATTTTGATTAAAAGCTTATTTTTCCGGTCCCGCGGGGTGTTTAACTTAAATATAAAATTTCAACCTCATAGCTCAATTCCTTCATGCTTAAAATTGAACACACACACACACACCCACCCACCCACCCACCCACCCACCCACCCACAGACGTTTTGAGGTCCCCTGAATCCAAAAAAGTGGTTTTCGCGACATGGTCTGTCTGTGGGTGGGTGGGTGTGTGTGTGTTCAATTTTAAGCATGAAGGAATTGAGCTACGAGGTTGAAATTTTATATTTTAGTTAAACACCCCCCGGGACCGGAAAAATAAGCTTTTAATCAAAATCGGCCAAAGAGTACTAGTACTTTACTGATGTACTTTTTCAGTTTTTTTCGATTTTCTCAAAATTTGCTCCAACGATTTTTTTTAAAATTCAAAAATCAATTATTTTTTAGATGCTCTTTCAAATGTATATTCTCATTTTGCGATTGAAATCTTCTGAAGACCACTTTACTCTTGTATTTCATAGGGAAGATAGGAGAAATGGTTGCCATGGTAACAAAATATAAATATTTTCCCATACTTATAAATTTTACATCTGAATTCATATGTTCCGTACTGTCATGTCGGGAACTAAATATATGTCGACACAAAAAATCTGGTGTGACAAGCACAGAACACAACTTTCGATTACCGAAGGTAAGAGAAAGTTGTGTGCTGTGCGCCAGTCACACCAGATTTTTTTTTAAAGTGAAATTTTAAACATTCACACTTTTTTCTCATTCACACTCACATTCACACACACATTCACCCAGTCTTTTCGGCAACTTAGGCCATATAAGACTT
Organism: Euborellia annulipes; assembly: GCA_023213315.1. NCBI lineage: Eukaryota > Metazoa > Arthropoda > Insecta > Dermaptera > Anisolabididae > Euborellia > Euborellia annulipes. The sequence goes on along the minus strand of JAKCPI010008732.1, from coordinate 14,897 downwards.
TGACGATAACCGTTCTAGAGAAAATATCTATTGTGGGTTGAGGCATTTCTATTTAAGCCATCTGGTATCCAAATGGCTTAAATAAAATCATCGGACTGCCTGGGGGTCCGAACCCGCGACGTTTGGTATAGGGGTAGGCACGCTAGACGGGAGCCTTCCCGGGAACAGCAGCCAAGGTGAAATAAAGAGCTTTATATTTATATTTTATTTATTATGCCGTCGTTTCGGGTGCTAGTCGCACTCATCTTCAAGAGAAGCAAAATTGTCATAATTTAGTGCAGGTTAAGCTGTACTGGAATCTAATTTCATGTTTATTGCTGCTAAGAACTAATCAAAACATATATAGACATGAAACCTGTACTAAATTTTGACAATTGCTGAAGATGAGTGCAACTAGCATCCGAAACGTCGGCAAATATAAAGCTTTTTTGACCTTGGCTGCTGTTCCTGGCAAGGCTCCCGGCCCTTTCTTCCAATTGAACATCTACAGTCGTCCAACTCAAGAAATCTTTATATATACGGTTCTTTTAATGATATTTTCAAAGGCGTTGATATGTTGTTGTTGTTGTTGTTGTTTTTGTTCTTATTGGAGCCTAACCCCTGCAACTTGTAGAAACATATTTATCGCCGGACTTACTTGTTAGATAATTTCGAAATACACAAGTAAATATCATTTATTTATATAATAATAATAATATATTTATAATAATAATTTATTCATCCTGTTTTCTCAATAAATAAAATTTACACAATTTTTTATTCAATCGAAAAAGATCTGTGGCTATAGGCTTAATGATGATGGAGTCATGAAAAAAACAAGACGAATGCAGCCAATTTATTTTTTTTTATTTTAATTCTCGCCCTCACGGCTGACATCTTGAGCGGACCACATGCTGAATGTTGTCGCTGTTGTTGCAAATTTTCACACATTTTGATTATTGCCAGCCGGCTCTGAAGATGGCCTAGACCTCGGGCCGAAACGTCAGCCGTGAGGGCGAGATTTAAAATAAAAGAACATTTGACTGCATTCGTCTTGTTTTTTCATGACTCCATCACAATTTTTTATAACTTCCCTATAATCAAAAAAATTTGAGGCCCTTAGTGTTATTCATAAAAAGAAAACCTTGGGCAATTTTTTTTTTTATATACATCTACTCAAAACGTATTCTTTGATGTCATTAAATGAAACGGTCATTAGCATTACACAATAGGATCTCGTTAAAAAATAATGTTTCAGAGCAAATCATCTCACCATTTAGAAACTTCCCCCTAGGCTTTATTTTAATGGTTCTAACACTAGAGATTTTTTCCAACTGATAATTTATTTATTGTAACAAGCTGTGTCAGATATGAATAAATAAATTGGCTTAAATTCCAAGGGAAATAAAACGGTAGAAAAAATCCCTGGCAATTTTGAAATGCTAATGCCTTCTGGCTCAGATTTTTCCATGTTTTGTTTCTTACTTATAACACCTGTCTATAGTATCAGTTAATAATCGTTTTTGCCTACCTTTTTCCCCCAAATTTCTCCACTTTTTTTGAAGGATATTACCTTTTCGTCATTTATCCCTCAATTTCGTGAGGGGCCTTTTACTTTCTCTTACCTCTATATATGGTAATATAGAGAGAGAAAGTATTGGATTCATGTCAAAAATTAGATGTCGAGATTTTGATGGATCTTCACGTTTTGAGATCCCCTGAATCCAAAAAAGTGGTTTTCGCAACATGGACTGTCTGTGTGTCTGTGAACAAAATATCTCAAGAACGCAATGAGCTAGAAGGTTGAAATTTTATATTTAAGTTAAGGCACCCCCCCCCCCCCGGCTAGTGACACGAAGCTTTTGAACAAAATCGGCCAAAAAGTTCTAGTACTTTACTAATGTACTTTTTCAATTTTTTTCGATTTTCTTAAAATTCGCTCCAACGATTTTGATTAAAATTCAAAAATCAATTATTTTTTAGATTCCCTGTAAAATGTATATTCTCATTCCAACTTCTCTCATCAAAAACATGCGAACAACTTTGCCTCCCTAAGCCCCTTAATAAGATATATTATTGTATATAAATCTCCACTATGGTACAGTCAGGGGCGTAGCGAAGAGATTTTTCAGGGGGGGGGAGAGGGCCAAAAATGCCAACTAAATTTAATCAATTTGCCAACTGTACAATTCACATTCTTTTTCATCCTATATATATTAATTTACTCGGGGCTAAACTCGACGCCCCTTAGTCGCTATATGACATGTTCGATGTTTTATGACCCCTCCCCCTTCACTTTGCTATTTTAATATTAAAAAACTAAAGGATTAAACAAAATTTTTGATAGAAATATAATTAAGGCAAGATTTTTTTCAATTGAGAAATTCCCCATATAATTACACTCAATGAAAAATTTTGTCGAGTAGTACAGGACTCTTACAGACTAAATCCCTCTTGTATTGTCTAAAGCAGTGGTTCCCAACCGGTGTGCCCCGGCACCCAAGGGTGCCTCGAGAATGCCTAAGGGGTGCCGTGAGATATTTAGAGAAAAAAATAATAAAGTTTTGCTAAAAAAAGGTCAAATGATTTTCACGCAAGGGAAAAAAATTTTCCCCAGGGCAGAAAAAATTTCGTTTTGATAGGGGAAAAAAAAGAAGGGTGCCGCTAGTGAATAATATTATTCTCAACGCACCTTTGGGGTGCCGTGGACTTCAAAAGGTTGGGAAACGCTGGTCTAATGTGTAATTTACCGGGGTGTTTTAAGCAATTCCTGGGATTTTATATAGGATACCCTAATTCCAAAAATACCATAAGTTTTTCTCCATCAAATTTAGTTTTAGAGATTTAGAGAAAATTAAATTTTAATAGAAAATGAGCTCTAGAGCGACTCTTATTTTGAATTTTCTGGCTTTACCCCTTAAAAAGAAATACATTAGAACCTCGCTTAGGGTGCCCTTTCATAACAAGCAATTTGCATAACGAGCAAAAAAAAATTGTAAAAATATGACTTGCTTAACGAGTGACGTTTCGCATAACGAGTGGAGAGGAGAGAGAAAGTCCCGGATTGTGCTCATGTTACATCAGTCTGTGTCATGAGGGGACAGCTCTAAGGGGAGAATGTTATTGTTTCGCATAACGAGTGTTTCGCTTTACGAGTATGATTCTGGAACGAATTATGCTCGGCGAAGTTCCACTGTACATAGAAATATAAAGTTTCAGCCCAATTGGAGGCTATTTAGTGGTGCAAAACAGGGCTAAAATTTTAGAAAAATCGAATTTTTTCAGTTTTTTCAACTATGGACACCCCTAATAGGTAGAATCTTTTACCATCACTCAATGCAAAAAACATATTTACGATATTCTGTAGTTCTTTCACTTTCTAAAAATCATTATAAAGAAATTATGAACAAAATAGTTATCAAAGTCAATTTTGTTAAAAAGCAAATATATGAAAATTTTATGATAAAGATGGTGTTTTGCGCCAAGAATTTAGAGCTATTCTTGGGTATATGGATGGATAGCTCTGAATCCTGACTAAGAAAACTGTTTTGCTCATAATTTCGTTATCAATGAATTATTTTATTTTTTTTTTTTAACTTTTTCGGCTACAGAGGCCAGGTATGACTTTATTTAATATATTTCTAAATTACATTATACCGATGGCTACCGGGGGGACTTTCCACAAGCTGATTGCTCGGGGTCCCCAATCCCGGGGCTTTCGCCACGCTTGGCATTGCTTAACTTTTGGAAAGTTAAAAACTAGAGAAGATCGTAAACATACTTTTTTCCATTCAGAGATGGTAAAAATTCTATTCAGGAGTGTCCTGAAAAAAAAAATGAAAAAATGCAATTTTTCTAAAATTTTAGCCGTGTTTTGCCCCACTAAGCCACCTCCGATTGGGCTCAAACTTTACAGTATAGATTTCTATTTCTATGTATTTCAACTATCTGCAGGGGGTAACGACTTAAAAAAATCTAGAAAATTCAAAATAAGAGTCGCTCTTAATCAGATTATTTATTAAAATTTAATTTTCTCTATATCTCTAAAACTAGAGCTGATGGCGCAAAATTGATGGCATTTTTGGAATTAGCGCTTCCATATAGCCAGGACCTAAATTTCAAAAAACTTTTTTTGTTGACCTGTATAAAATTTATATTTCTATCAAAAACATTGTTTAATTGGAATTCCTTTTTTTTACAATTATAGCAAATAAAGAAAATTATTCCATTTCAAATTACAAATGAACGACTGAGGTTTCTTTTATTTGTTCAAATATTTTATTTTTCCCTTTTAAAATAATCCTAATGATTTTCTCTATGTGTTTGTATTACAATGTATAATAAATTTATATTCAGTAAAAAGAAAATAAATTTATTTATTTGAAAATTAAAAAAAATTTTTTTTTAATAGATGAAAAATATAAAAAAAAGAAAATTTAATTTTTTTTTTAAATTAAAACATATAATTAATTTCTGTTAAATAAACTTTATTTTGCCAACTGGTCCTTGATTTTGCCAACATTTGCCAACTCGATCCGACCTGGGGGGGGAGACTCCCCCCCCATCCCCCCCCCCTTGGCTACGCCCCTGGGTACAGTATCTTTACTTCTTAAGGTAGAAAATTTTCCTGAAGCTGATTTTAGGCTACCATTATTTCAAATTAGGGGACTCGCATTTTAAATATTTGAGTTATCAATGATTTCTGAAAATGTCTTTTGAAAAAATTAAATTAATTGAAATATTTGTGAGTTTTTCCTCACTTCTTTGTTATTTTAATTAATCTCATTCAACGCTTATCGGCTAGTGTTGTTGTTGTTGTTGTTTTTGTTGAACCTGCTTAACTTGTTGCCTTTTGAAATTACAGGCGGTTGCGGGTGAACATGAGATGCAATCTGGAAGTCGCTCTGGATATTATTAT
>JAKCPI010008732.1:0-5000 GCA_023213315.1 Euborellia annulipes | reverse complement strand
TAAACTAGAATAAATAAGGATTATTTTGAGCACGAATTCAAAAAAAAATTCCAGTCCCAAAAAGAATGGCAGAGGCTCAAAGTTGAGATTTTGCCGATTTCGGAAGGTCAAAAGTTAGTCTCTTATTTTTCCTTTTTTTTTTTTTTTTTTTTTTTCTTTTTTTTCTTTTTTTTTTTTTTTTCATTCTTTTCTTCAATTTTCAAATTTTTAGACAAAGCTACAGGTTTCCCTGCTGTACCGATTTGGATGAAATTTAAAATACAAATAGATACTATCAAAAACCCGATACCTTTGATATAAAATTTCATTTTGGATCAAAAGTGACTTTTTGAGAGGTATTCAAAATTTCAAATTTGTCCTATCTTTAACATGGCGAAAAGACAATTCTAACTATTTTGCTCCCTGATGACGTCATCTAGGAACATATATATTATTATTAGTAATTTTGATCCCTAATGGAACAAAATTTTTTTAGATAGATCCATTCAGATAGAAATAGATTAACGTGATAAGGAGTGCTACCAACATAAAATAAATAAAAAACCTAAAATTTTATAAAATTTGGTGAAATCCTATGTTTATCGTTTCGAATGGATACCAAACGATGTATTTACATTCTACCAACATAACAAAAATAAAAAACCTAAAATTTTATAAAATTTGGTGAAATCCTATGTTTATCGTTTCGAATGAATACCAAACGAAGTATTTACAATCTACCAACATAACAAAAATAAAAAACCTAAAATTTTATAAAATTTGGTGAAATCCTATGTTTATCGTTTCGAATGGATACCAAACGATGTATTTACATTCTACCAACATAACAAAAATAAAAAACCTAAAATTTTTATAAAATTTGGTGAAATCCTATGTTTATCGCTTCGAATGGATACCAAACGATGTATTTACATTCTACCAACATAACAAAAATAAAAAACCTAAAATTTTATAAAATTTGGTGAAATCCTATGTTTATCGTTTCGAATGAATACCAAACGAAGTATTTACAATCTACCAACATAACAAAAATAAAAAACCTAAAATTTTATAAAATTTGGTGAAATCCTATGTTTATCGTTTCGAATGGATACCAAACGATGTATTTACATTCTACCAACATAACAAAAATAAAAAACCTAAAATTTTTATAAAATTTGGTGAAATCCTATGTTTATCGCTTCGAATGGATACCAAACGATGTATTTACATTCTACCAACATAACAAAAATAAAAAACCTAAAATTTTATAAAATTTGGTGAAATTCTATGTTTATCGCTTCGAATGGATACCAAATGATGTATTTACATTCTACCAACATAACAAAAATAAAAAACCTAAAATTTTATAAAATTTGGTGAAATCCTATGTTTATCGTTTCGAATGAATACCAAACGAAGTATTTACAATCTACCAACATAACAAAAATAAAAAATCTAAAATTTTATAAAATTTGGTGAAATCCTATGTTTATCGTTTCGAATGGATACCAAACGATGTATTTACATTCTACCAACATAACAAAAATAAAAAACCTAAAATTTTATAAAATTTGGTGAAATCCTATGTTTATCGTTTCGAATGGATACCAAACGATGTATTTACATTCTACCAACATAACAAAAATAAAAAACCTAAAATTTTATAAAATTTGGTGAAATCCTATGTTTATCGTTTCGAATGAATACCAAACGATGTATTTACATTCTACCAACATAACAAAAATAAAAAACCTAAAATTTTATAAAATTTGGTGAAATCCTATGTTTATCGTTTCGAATTAATACCAAACGATGTATTTAATTTTTACTGTTTGGAATGCATATTAAAAGATCTATTCATGGGATAACTTAATATTTAATAAACAAAAATTAATAAATAATATTTTCATGTAATATTTCACAAAAAGAAGTGAAATCTCAGCCAAAAACATCGGAGATGCAAAAAGGGGCGCCTCGCATTATTTTTGCCTAGCGTCGAGGTGAAATCAAAAAAATGCGCCTCGCTTTTCTGATTTATATAAAAGCGAGGATATATGAAACAAATAAAATTCTGTAGGGGTTTTATTTAAGTGAAAATATTTCCTCGCTTTTATATAAATCAGAAAAGCGAGGCGCATTTTTTTGATTTCACCTCGACGCTAGGCAAAAATAATGCGAGGCGCCCTTTTTGCATCTCCGATGTTTTTGGCTGAGATAAATTTTACATCTGAATTCAAATATTCCCTACTACCGGGAACTAAATACATGTCGACACAAAAAATCTGGTGTGACAAGCACAGAACACAACTTTCGATTACCGAAAGTAAGAGAAAGTTGTGTGCTGTGCGCAGGTCACACCAGATTTTTATTTTTATTTCTGTCTTTAATTGTTTCCGGGAAAACATATATCACTCTCTCTCTCTCTCTCTCACTTGCAAACATTATCGCCTGTCTCTCCGCCTTCTTCCATAGGCCTAATGTTAATTTCCTATAGGGATTTGTATGTTAATTTCGATTCAAAAGGGGGTCCCCTTTGGAACTTTTTACGCATTTAAAATTTTTTTTTTCCAATTCTTATGAAATTTTGTATTTATTTACGATTCTATATTGTGTATAAAATGTCCAAATATGAGATTAAAATTTTGAAAAATAACCATAGTTTATTTCAAGCAGTCAACATTTAAAATGCAAGTTTGAAACTAAGGTGCTATGGGAAACTAAATATATCTCGACACAAAAAATCTGGTGTGAACAGCACGGTGCACAACTTTCTCTTACCGAAGGGTAAGAGAAAGTTGTGTGCTGTGCGCCAGTCACACCAGATTTTTTTATTTGGAGTAATCTTTGTTTAAGATATATATAAGTCACGTTAATTAAATTTTTAAAACATCAATCAATCTCTTACATACATTTTATACATATAAAAACCCTTACAAATTATTATTATAAAAACTTTTTTCGAGAACAGAATTTTCTTTCTTTCGAAACTGTTAAAAAAAATGCATTCAATTGGCCTACTTGAAAAATAAAAATGAAATAGTTTTTATATAAATTGTTTTATTCTTGACACTGAACCAAGGGCGGACACAAGGGGGGGGGGGGGGGGGGTAAAGGGGATAATTACCCCCTCCCCCGAGATTTGAAAAAAAAATTTATTTTTAATGTAATATTTTAAAAATTAATACTTAAAAATTTGATTTGTATATATATTCTGGCAAACAAGTACAGAATGCGCCTTTAAATTACCGAAATTAAGAAAAAATAGTGTGCTGTGCGACCAGTCACACCAGATTACTCCCCCGAGAAACACCTCTCGATCCGCCCTTGCACTGAACATCTGTGAAACGATAAGAAGCTGCAGCAATTTCAGTATAAGAATAACTTCGTTGAGAATCGTCTATGTACCTATGAAGTACAAGAGTAAAGAGGTCTTCAAACAATTTTGAGAGAAAAATGAGAATATACATTTTAAAGAATAACTAAAAAATAATTGGTTTATGAATTTTAATCAAAATCGCAGAGTGAATTTTGAGAAAATTAAAAAAAAACTGAAAAAGTTCATCAGTAAAGTACTAGTACTCTGGCCGATTTTGTTCACAAAGTTCCTGTCACGTAGATACGTAGGGCTTATAGCTGGTAGTTTAATAAGGATAGGTGAAAAGTGAAGAAAATCTGCAGCTAGTTGTTTTTCATTATTTTATTCCCACCACGTTGACGTTTCGATCCCGGTTGGGATCATCCTCAGAACTAATGTGTACATAACAAAAGAACGAAACAAAGATTAGCTTCGGGAAAAACATTAACAGTCATTATAAATTTTTTATACAATAGTATCTTAGAATATATTTTACAAGGCTCTTAAAATAAAATACAAGGATTTTTTAAGAAAATTGCATAATTACCAGGTGGGTGTTATGTATGTGTAAATTTGTAATTCTCAATCACATTCGTTCTTTTGTTATGTACACATTAGTTCTGAGGATGATCCCAACCGGGATCGAAATGTCAACGTAGTGGGAATAAAATAATGAAAAACAACTAGCTGCAGATTTTCTTCACTTTTCACCTATCCTTCCTGTCACGTATCAGGGGGGCTGACTAACTAAAAGATAAAATTTCCACCTCCTAGCTCTTTTTGTTCTTGAGATATTTTGTTCACAGACAGACAGACCATGTCGGGAAAACCACTTTTTTGGATTCAGGGGACCTCAAAACGTGTATATCCATCAAAATCTTGACATTGAATTTTTGAGATGAATTCAATACTTTCTCTCTCTATAACTAACATATATAGAGGTAAGAGAAAGTAAAAATGAACAGCGAATGTCTTAAGAGTCTCATAATTTTTTTTTTTTTTTTTTTTTTTTTTTCTTTGAACAATTTGAATAACAAAATATTTGTTTAATTAATCCAAATTCAAAATCCATGTATATTAGTTAATCACCGAAGTAAGAATATTTCAGTAATGGAACCAGTTAGTAGAAAAATGTAATCACTGTTATTTTTATTGCATTTAATAGTTCAGGTTCTCTTTCCTAAACATGATACCACCATTAAGAAAATATCTTATCTCTTCAAATAGCCAAACAAACATTGTATTAAGTAATTTCATCTGACACTCTGCTGCCACCTTTATTAGCCTTCTATAGCTTTTTCAAAAATAAATCTTTTTTCGTTTTAATATAAACGATTTTCTTAGATTAGTCTTTTTCGGCATCTGAGGTGATTAAGATCCCGTAGATTAAACAGGGGAACAAAAATTTTTTTTCTGCGGTATAATCTTATGAAGTCAATTATGATGGCCTCTAAATTATTTTGTTTGAATTGACTCTGGCTCTCAAGATAAACCGGACCAAAGACTCCAAAGGAAATTCCGCACAAAACGTTCTTTTTGACTCTAATACCCGTATTCATAGTCGTTCCTTGGGGAAGAAGGAATCCTTATATCTATACATTTATATAGGCATAAGGATTCCTTGTTCTTCAAGCAATCACTATGAATACGGGCATTATTGATA
>JAKCPI010008730.1:0-51119 GCA_023213315.1 Euborellia annulipes | reverse complement strand
AGGTGAAATCAAAAAAATGCGCCTCGCTTTTCTGATTTATATAAAAGCGAGGAAATATTTTCACTTAAATAAAACCCCTACAGAATTTTATTTGTTTCAATATATCCTCGCTTTTATATAAATCAGAAAAGCGAGGCGCATTTTTTTGATTTCACCTCGACGCTAGGCAAAAATAATGCGAGGCGCCCCTTTTTGCATCTCCGATGTTTTTGGCTGAGATTTCACTTCTTTTTGTGAAATATTACATGAAAATATTATTTATTAATTTTTGTTTATTAAATATTAAGTTATCCCATGAATAGATCTTTTAATATGCATTCCAAACAGTAAAAATTAAATACATCGTTTGGTATCCATTCGAAACGATAAACATAGGATTTCACCAAATTTTATAAAATTTTAGGATTTTTATTTTTGTTATGTTGGTAGAATGTAAATACATCGTTTGGTATCCATTCAAAACGATAAACATAGGATTTCACCTAAATTTTATAAAATTTTAGGTTTTTTATTTTTGTTATGTTGGTAGAATGTAAATACATCGTTTGGTATCCATTCGAAACGATAAACATAGGATTTCACCAAATTTTATAAAATTTTAGGTTTTTTATTTTTGTTATGTTGGTAGAATGTAAATACATCGTTTGGTATCCATTCGAAACGATAAACATAGGATTTCACCAAATTTTATAAAATTTTTAGGTTTTTTATTTTTGTTATGTTGGTAGAATGTAAATACATCGTTTGGTATCCATTCGAAACGATAAACATAGGATTTCACCAAATTTTATAAAATTTTAGGTTTTTTATTTTTGTTATGTTGGTAGATTGTAAATACTTCGTTTGGTATTCATTCGAAACGATAAACATAGGATTTCACCAAATTTTATAAAATTTTACGTTTTTTATTTTTGTTATGTTGGTAGAATGTAAATACATCGTTTGGTATCCATTCGAAGCGATAAACATAGGATTTCACCAAATTTTATAAAATTTTAGGTTTTTTATTTTTGTTATGTTGGTAGAATGTAAATACATCGTTTGGTATCCATTCGAAACGATAAACATAGGATTTCACCAAATTTTATAAAATTTTAGGTTTTTTATTTTTGTTATGTTGGTAGAATGTAAATACATCGTTTGGTATCCATTCGAAGCGATAAACATAGGATTTCACCAAATTTTATAAAATTTTAGGTTTTTTATTTTTGTTATGTTGGTAGATTGTAAATACTTCGTTTGGTATTCATTCGAAACGATAAACATAGGATTTCACCAAATTTTATAAAATTTTAGGTTTTTTATTTTTGTTATGTTGGTAGAATGTAAATACATCGTTTGGTATCCATTCGAAACGATAAACATAGGATTTCACCAAATTTTATAAAATTTTAGGTTTTTTATTTTTGTTATGTTGGTAGATTGTAAATACTTCGTTTGGTATTCATTCGAAACGATAAACATAGGATTTCACCAAATTTTATAAAATTTTAGGTTTTTTATTTTTGTTATGTTGGTAGAATGTAAATACATCGTTTGGTATCCATTCGAAACGATAAACATAGGATTTCACCAAATTTTATAAAATTTTAGGTTTTTTATTTTTGTTATGTTGGTAGAATGTAAATACATCGTTTGGTATCCATTCGAAACGATAAACATAGGATTTCACCAAATTTTATAAAATTTTAGGTTTTTTATTTTTGTTATGTTGGTAGATTGTAAATACATCGTTTGGTATCCATTCGAAACGATAAACATAGGATTTCACCAAATTTTATAAAATTTTAGGTTTTTTATTTTTGTTATGTTGGTAGAATGTAAATACATCGTTTGGTATCCATTCGAAACGATAAACATAGGATTTCACCAAATTTTATAAAATTTTAGGTTTTTTTATTTTTGTTATGTTGGTAGATTGTAAATACTTCGTTTGGTATTCATTCGAAACGATAAACATAGGATTTCACCAAATTTTATAAAATTTTACGTTTTTTATTTTTGTTATGTTGGTAGAATGTAAATACATCGTTTGGTATCCATTCGAAGCGATAAACATAGGATTTCACCAAATTTTATAAAATTTTAGGTTTTTTATTTTTGTTATGTTGGTAGATTGTAAATACTTCGTTTGGTATTCATTCGAAACGATAAACATAGGATTTCACCAAATTTTATAAAATTTTAGGTTTTTTATTTTTGTTATGTTGGTAGAATGTAAATACATCGTTTGGTATCCATTCGAAGCGATAAACATAGGATTTCACCAAATTTTATAAAATTTTAGGTTTTTTATTTTTGTTATGTTGGTAGATTGTAAATACTTCGTTTGGTATTCATTCGAAACGATAAACATAGGATTTCACCAAATTTTATAAAATTTTAGGTTTTTTATTTTTGTTATGTTGGTAGATTGTAAATACATCGTTTGGTATCCATTCGAAGCGATAAACATAGGATTTCACCAAATTTTATAAAATTTTAGGTTTTTTATTTTTGTTATGTTGGTAGATTGTAAATACATCGTTTGGTATCCATTCGAAACGATAAACATAGGATTTCACCAAATTTTATAAAATTTTAGGTTTTTTATTTTTGTTATGTTGGTAGAATGTAAATACATCGTTTGGTATTCATTCGAAACGATAAACATAGGATTTCACCTAAATTTTATAAAATTTTAGGTTTTTTATTTTTGTTATGTTGGTAGCACTCCTTCTTATCACGTTAATCTATTTCTATCTGAATGGATCTATCCTAAAAATTTTTGTTCCATTAGGGATGAAAATTACTAATAATAATATATATGTTCCTAGATGACGTCATCAGGGAGCAAAATAGTTAGAATTGTCTTTTCGCCATGTTAAAGATAGGACAAATTTGAAATTTTGAATACCTCTCAAAAAGTCACTTTTGATCCAAAATGAAATTTTATATCAAAGGTATCGGGTTTTTGATAGTATCTATTTGTATTTTAAATTTCATCCAAATCGGTCCAGCAGGGAAACCTGTAGCTTTGTCTAAAAATTTGAAAATTGAAGAAAAGAATGAAAAAAAAGAAAAAGAAAAAAGAAAAAAAAAAAAAAAAAAAAAAAGGAAAAATAAGAGACTAACTTTTGACCTTCCGAAATCGGCAAAATCTCAACTTTGAGCCTCTGCCATTCTGTTTGGCACTGGAATTTTTTTTTGAATTCGTGCTCAAAATAATCCTTATTTATTCTAGTTTAATATAAAAAAAATTTGGCTCCGATATCTTAAAACCTTTTTGAGATATTCGCCCAGAAAGAGAAAAGTTTCTCAAAAAAAAATTTTTTACTTTCTCTTACCTATGTATATATGTAATATATATATAAGAGAAAGTATTGGATTCATGTCAAAAATTCGATGTCGAGATTTTGATGGATCTTCACGTTTTGAGGTCCCCTGAATCCAAAAAAATCTGGTGTGACTGGCTCACAGCACACAACTTTCTCTTACCCTTCGGTAAGAGAAAGTTGCGCACTGTGCTGGTCACACCAGATTTTTTGTGTCGAGATATATTTAGTTTCCGATAGCACCTTAGTTTCAAACTTGCATTTTAAATGTTGACTGCTCCAAATAAACTATGGTTATTTTTCAAAATTTTAATCTCATATTTGGACATTTTATACACAATATAGAATCGTAAATAAATACAAAATTTCATAAGAATTGGAAAAAAAAATTTTAAATGCCTAAAAAGTTCTAAAGGGGACCCCCTTTTGAATCGAAATTAACATACAAATCCCTATAGGAAATTAACATTGTTCCTATGCGAAGATAAGGTGGAAAGGGAATTTAAAAAAGAGTAGAGAGAGACGATAATGTTTGCAAGTGAGAGAGAGACATATATGTTTTCTTTGAAACAATTAAAGACACAAATAAATTTTAAAAAAATGGGAATTTAAATAATAATTGATTTTTAATCTAATAAAAAGAAAAAGTTTTAAATTCCGTTACCATGGCAACCATTTCTATCTTTCCTATGAAGAACAAGAGTAAAGTGGTCTTCAGAAGATTTCAACGGCAAAATGAGAATATACATTTTAAAGAGCATCTAAAAAATAGTTCATTTATGAATTTTAAAAAAAAATCCTTGGAGGGAATTTTGAGAAAATCGAAAAAAACTGAAAAAGTACATCAGTAAAGTACTAGTACTTTTTGGCCGATTTTGTTCAAAAGCTTATTTTGAGCGTGTGGGAAGGTACCTAAGTTAAATATAAAATTTCAATCCGGTAGCTCAATTCCTTCATGCTAAAAATCTGTCCACACATACAGACACACACACACACACACACACACAACATACATACATACATACACACACACAGACCAATTTGCGGGACCCACTTTTTTGGACTCAGGGGACCTCAAAACATGTATATCCATCAAAATCTCGACATCGAATTTTTGACATGATCGCAATACTTTCTCTCCTATATATTTCATATATAGGCTAAGAGAAAAGTAAAAGTGGTTTTCGCGACATGGTCTGTCTGTGGGTGGGTGGGGTGTGTGTTCAATTTTAAGGATGAAGGAATTGAGCTACGAGGTTGAAATTTTATATTTAAGTTAAACACCCCCCCGGGACCGGAAAAATAAGCTTTTAATCAAAATCGGCCAAAGAGTACTAGTACTTTACTGATGTACTTTTTCAATTTTTTTCGATTTTCTCAAAATTTGCTCCAACGATTTTTTTTAAAATTCAAAAATCAATTATTTTTTAGATGCTCTTTAAAATGTATATTCTCATTTTGCGATTGAAATCTTCTGAAGACCACTTTACTCTTGTGTTTCATAGGAAAGATAGGAAAAATGGTTGCCATGGTAACAAAATATAAATATTTTCCCATACTTAAATTTTACATCTGAATTCAAATGTACCGTACTGTCGGGAACTAAATATATTTCGACACAAAAAATCTGGTGTGACAAGCACAGTGCACAACTTTCGATTACCGAAGGTAAGAGAAAGTTGTGTGCTGTGCGCCAGTCACACCAGATTTTTTTTGTCGTTTTTGTGTCGCATATTATTTGCTTTCTTTGTAAATGCTCTCTAATAATTACTTTGTATATCACACTCTAATAAATTATTCTTTATCATGCTCACGACTAAATGTTTTGAATATTATTGACCTCTGTAGGTGAGACAAACCTCTCCTGTACCTCTATAAGCTAGAAACTCGCATTAGTGAGAAACCTCTATAAACGAAAAAAATCTGGTGTGACTGGCGCACAGCACACAACTTTCTCTTACCTTCGGTAATCGAAAGTTGTGTTCTGTGCTTGTCACACCAGATTTTTCGTGTCGACATATATTTAGTTTCCGCCAATATATTAGAATTTTTTTTTTTAAACACACTTTTTTTCTCATTCACACTCCCATTCACACAGTCTTTTCGGCAATATAAGACCATATAAGACATTTATGATAACCGTTATGAATATATATTATTTAGGGTCCAGACATTCTTATTAAAGCCATACTTATTAGAATTCAAGATGTAAAATTTATAAACAGAAAAATATTTATATTTTGTTACCATGGCAACCATTTCTCCTATTCTTCCTATGAAGTACAAGAGTAAAGTGTGCTTCAAACAATTTTGAGAGCAAAATGAGAATATACATTTGAAAGAGCATCTAAAAAATAATTGATTTTTGAATTTTAATCAAAAGCGTTAGAGCGAATTTTGAGAAAATCGAAAAAAACTGAAAAAGTACTTCAGTAAAGTACTAGTTCTCTTTGGCCAATTTTGATTAAAAGCTTATTTTCACGCCCTAGGCGGGTGACTAACCTAAATATAAAATTTCAACCTCATAGCTCAATTCCTTCATGCTTAAAATTGAACACACACAGACACAGACAGCACACAGACAGACAGACCATGTCGCGAAAACCACTTTTTTGGATTCAGGGGACCTCAAAACGTGAAGATCCATCAAAATCTCGACATCGAATTTTTGACCTGAATCCAATACTTTCTCTCTATATATATATTACATATATACATAGGTAAGAGAAAGTAAAAAAATCATGGTCCTTGAACTCTCTCTTAACCAGGTTTGACTGTATTTATTTACCTGGTAAAGAGAAGAGGGAGATTAAGACGTTATATAATAAAAAAATATAAAATTATATACTAATTAATATAGATATAATTTATATTATTATATAAAATATTAAATTATTTATGCATATTTTATACTCACAAAGATTTGTAGTCTTCTCTCTTGTTCTACTCGGAACACGAAGGCCAGGCCTGGTGGCCAGGGCATTCTTTCCAACCCTTCCTTAATCCATTCGAAATGGCCATATCTGCAAACAAAAAATGTATATATATTATTATAATTATTGTTAAATAAAATGTAATCTATTTTAATAAATAAAAGTGATTTTAATTTTCAATTTACTAAACTCATTTATAAAATATTATTTCCTGATTCCCATATCATAAACATCCCAAATCTTAATAAATACGATTAAAAGAAATGATGAAATGAGAAAAGAGATCATTTATTCATTAGCTCTTGAATTCTTTTTTTAAGTTAATTTTATAGATAATAAAACAAATATACAATATTTTAAATATAAGGTAGGATCTTCAAATATTATCAATATATTAAACATTCGTATTTTTTATTTTATTTTTAAAATAAATTCTAAACGATGATGGAGTCATGAAAAAAACAAGACGAATGCAGCCAAATATTATTTTATTTTAAATCTCGTCCTCACGGCTGACGTTTCGGCCATTTTCTCTACGCTTTGCTGTGAGCGGACCACATGCTGAATGTTGTCGCTGTTGTTGAAAGTTTCTACACATTTTGATTATTGCCAGCCGGCTCTGAAGATGGCCTAGACCTCGGGCCGAAACGTCAGCCGTGAGGGCGAGATTTAAAATAAAATAATATTTGGCTGCATTCGTCTTGTTTTTTTCATGACTCCATCATCATTAAGCCTACAGCCACAGATCTTTTTCGATTAAATTCTAAACGTAAACCCAAGGGTGCCGCGAGAATACCTAAGGGGTGCCGCGAGATATTTAGATAAAAAAAAATAAAATAAAGAGGCGAAAAAATAAAGTTTTGCTAAAAAAAAAGGTCAAATGATTAAAATGGAAGCGGCAAAATTTTCCGTAGATCGGAAAAAATTAACCTTTGCCAAAAAAAAGGTCAAATGATTTTCACGCAAGGGAAAAAAAATTTGCCCCAGGGTGGAAAAAAAAATTTCAATTTGATAGGGGAAAAAAAGGAAGGGTGCCGCTAGTGTGTAATATTATTCCCAACGCACCTTTGGGGTGCCGTGGACTTCAAAAGGTTGGGAAACGCTGATATAATGGGATCTTTAGCATTTCAATACTCTACCTGGTGGCTTAAATTCGAACTAGCGATTGTAGGATAAACCTTCATTTGTTTAACGTGATATAAGGGACAAGAACATTTAAACATCTGATATAATTGTATTATTTAAAAAAAAAAGTTATAACCCACGAGTAAACATTATTGTTAGATTAATAAATAATACATACATACACTAATATATTCACAAATATGAAATTTTCTCCTTATAAAAATAAAAGCAATGTGTATCTACTTTGTGTTTATGGGTGTAAAAGTCATGCATCTAAGCATGAAACAGTTCGATTTCATTATTTTCCAAAAAAAAGACAGTATAGTGAAAATTATAAATAATTTTATTGTAGAAGAATCAATCTATCAGATTTAGAAACCTTCTTTTTAATTTTTGCATTTATCTTTTTCTTGTTTTTCTCTAAAACAATTGTGCTCGAGCAAAGGCGTCTCATATCGTATTTTTTTAAGAGCTGATTTATGTGGTGCACTCCAAACACATTTTTTGTTATTATTATTATAAAATTTGTACAGTTTGTATACTCCTAGATGTATTTTGAGCATTTTATTTTGAATAATATAAAATTTTATAAAAATCAGAGCCCTTGGGGGGGGGGGGGCAAATGCCTCCCCCCCCAATGACGCCACTGCATGAAATTCTTCTCGTAATCTTGTTGTTTGTAAACAGAAAGCAAGAATTTGGTCTGTCATTACTATTACTCACTTTAAAACATCACCAGGATCAATAATATTGTCTCCACAAATAAAATTTCTATTAGTAAGTGTGACAGAAGAAAACCTACAAATTTCCTGTACCGTCACACCCATTTTTTATTTTTAATTAAACTTTTTGCCTCATAAAACACATGTACTTGCGTATCAGCTCAGCCATTCAATCCTACAATGGCTAGTTCATTTTTTGCCACCAGGTGAAGCCACGCCTCTCCCATAGATCCCAAAAGAATAAAAAATATAGTTATTTATTTTTTACAATGTAATAAAAGGCTTAAAAATTCTCAATTCGGATGTGACTAAATATAATCACACATTTGTTACATATAATTTTATAATTATGAAATTAAAAATATGAACAGAATGACAGAAGATGAATTTATGGTGAGGAATTTTGACAGATGGTTTATTCTATCCTACTTAGCCCACGGGAAACCCCTAGCACATAAGGCGGATACTCTGCTACTGTGCTATGACCCAAGAACGAAAATGAATTTAAACATTCAGATGCTTTAAACATAATTAAAATTGAGAAAGATAGGGATATTAAAAATCTATCTTTTTTTAATAGTTCTTTAATGAATTCTTTAAGATAATTTTTTCAATTAAAGATTCTAAATAATAAATTTCTAGTTTAATTGGAATGTAAAATTAATTTGTCCCTTGTGGAGGAAATCCAAGGAGTTTTAAGAAAATTTTGAAAATTCTCAAACTTCAAAAGCGATGGGCCCGTGTTCGTTTTGCAAATGAGTTCAATTTTTGCAGACATTATTTTTTAATGCAATGGAAAAGATCTACGTATCTACTATTAAAATTCTAAAAAAAAATTTTGACCTCTTTAAATATGGACAACCCTATTATTTATTTTTCGTGGTAGGGTTGAATCGGAAATGTTGTTTTCCTTGAAATTATATAATTTAAATTAGAATTTTTACTTAGATTTATAAGGATAATGGACTATTAAAAATTAAAAAATAATATTTTTTAATTATGTGATTGAGTTGTCTTTTTGAAAGATATAATAATTGCCAATGTCCAATTTTCTTAAGGGTTTGTTTCTTTTTGATAATTTGTAAAATTGATTGAACAATAATTGAGGATTATTTTTTTTTTTTTAATTTAACAAATCTTTTCTATATACAAAATAAAAAAAATATATAAAATTTGAAGAATAAAAAAATAACTTGGGGGGGGGGGGGGTTAAAAAAACAGGGATTAAATTAATTTTCATATAAAAATCTTAAAGGTTTTAATGAGAAAAAGAAATGGAAATTAATTCATTAATTTATTTTAATAAAAAAAATGAATGTGATTTAACGAATATCGATAAGAGGTTGGTTGCGTGAGCCGAGGGGGATCGAATTATATGTAAAAACAAAGGAGATATATTCACGAAACCAAAGACGGATATACAGGCTCCAAGGCTTGTAGCATGTTAAGACCCAGAAATGTAAACAAATTTTAAAAAAATTACAAAATCACTATAAGAATGACGAGGGATAAAATTTTAAGAAAGCAACCCTCCCATTCATTTTTATAGGTCTAATATAGATGCAGATAATGTTTTTACTTTCTCTTACCTATGTAGGCCTATATATGTAATATATAT
The DNA here is from genome assembly GCA_023213315.1 of Euborellia annulipes. Taxonomy (NCBI): domain Eukaryota; kingdom Metazoa; phylum Arthropoda; class Insecta; order Dermaptera; family Anisolabididae; genus Euborellia; species Euborellia annulipes. The sequence goes on along the minus strand of JAKCPI010008730.1, from coordinate 41,407 downwards.
ATATAGAGAGAAAGTATTAGATCCATGTCAAAAATTCAATGTCGAGATTTTGATGGATCTTCACGTTTTGAAGTCCCCTGAATCCAAAAAAGTGGTTTTCGCGACATGGTCTGTCTGTGTGTGTGTGTGTGTGTGTGTGTGGGTGGGTGGGTGTGTTCAATTTTAAGCATGAAGGAATTGAGCTATGGGGGCTGAAATTATATATTTAAGTTAAACACCCCCGGGACCGGAAAAATAAGCTTTTAATCAAAATCGGCCAAAGATTACTAGTACTTTACTTATGTACTTTTTCAGTTTTTTTCGAGTTTCTCAAAATTTGCTCCAACGATTTTTTTAAAAATTCAAAAATCAATTATTTTTTAGATACTCTATATAATGTATATTCTCATTTTGCAATTGATATCTTGAATTGAAGACCACTTTACTCTTGTATTTCATTGGGAAGATAGGAGAAATGGTTGCCATGGTAACAAAATATAAATATTTTCCCATACTTATAAATTTTACATCTTTACATTCATATGTCCCGTACTGTCGGGAACTAAATATATGTCGACACAAAAAATCTGGTATGACAACACCAGATTTTTCTTATTAAATCATTCGTGAGTTTGTGTGTAGAAAGAGAGAGTTTACAAAAAAATGAAAAACGATAATATTTTAATTAGAATGGAAAATGTACAAATGTACCACCCTCTGTTAACATTATTAAAAATAATAATATAGTTTTAAAACGAATGTTAATCACAGTTATTATTTATATCATTGACGAGAGATAAAAGTTTAAGAATTTATTTTTTCAATTATTAGCTAAATTCTCTTCAATAGGGGTGGAGGGTGAGGAGGGAGAGAAAGTAATCAATTTCCTTTAATGTAAAAATTTCCAAAAAAAATAATTTTGGTTTAATATTTTAAATATCATTTTTATAGAAAAATACTATTTTATTTATCAGAAGTGGTGATGTACAGCCCTTCTGATAAACTCACCCTTCCCCTTGGGTAAACGAATTCATTAAAAAAAAAATCTGGCTTCGGTTTTTCTAACTTTCAATCCTGAAGAAAAATATTTTTCTCAAATCTTATTTTCACGCCCTAGGGGGGGTGCCTAACTTAAATATAAAATTTAAACCTCCTAGCTCAATTCCTTCATGCTTTAAATTGAACCCACACAGACACACAGACAGACCAAGTCGCGAAAACCCCTTTTTGGATTCAGGGGACCTCAAAACGTGTATAATGGGATGAAGGTATTAACTCCCCTGGTTAATGCCTTCATACCCCCCCCCCCCTTAAGGAAATGCGAGCCTTCACCGCGAAATTACTCTCAAAATAATTAGAATACATTTATAAATAATTATTTTAATTTTTATTATTTTTTTTCAATGACACCTACACTCCCCCTCCCCTTTCAAAAGCTTATATTCTCCCTCTACCCTTAGTGAAATACAAAATATTTAATTTCATATTCAAAAGAATCGTTTTTCGCAGTCAAATTATTTGTTTCTTTCAACAAAAAAATGCATATTAATTACCTTTAATAAGACTCTCAAGAGGGTGTGTTGGCTGACGGCGTGGTCAGGGTGGGTTACACTATTCACTTTTATTCACTTTAAACAGAATTAAAAAAAAAATGAGCAAACAGCAGACGCGCCTGCCGCCCTGCCGCCCGCTCGACTGAACGAGAGACGTGTCTTTCTCTGTTTGTATAGGAATAAAAATAAATGAAAATAACAATTCCCTTTTTATTAAAAGTAAAAAAAAATAATTTTTTTCTCTAATCTAACTGGAAAAGAATGTCAACAAGTGATTTGGAATATTCCAAGGCCTTCTTAAATAATCAACCCATCATCCCCCCTAAGCAAAATAATATCAACGCTATTTTTTGAATGTTTTCTATTTATTTGGCCTCGATTTAGTTAAAATAAATAAAAAAAAAAACATTTTTTTCAATTTTTCAACCCCTAATCCAATCTTTTTTTTTTTTAAACACTCACACATTTTTCCCATTTACACTCATATTCACACACTCTTTCACATAGTCTTTTCGGCAACTTAGGCCATATAAGACTTTTTACGATAACCGTTATTAAGAATATTTATATGTTGGTCCAGGCATTCTTATTTAAGCCATATGAAATCCAATCCTAATAAATAAAATAATTAACAATGTTATCGCCTTCGGCGAGTTCGCTACTAATCAGAAAAAAATTAAAACCCTTAAAAACTTCCCTGGATCCGCCTTTGGGTTTTACACATAGTGTAATTTTCTAGAATGAGTCTTACTTTAGGCCAGTGGTTTCTAAACTTTATGTTACAACGCCTCCCTTAAAAATATTTAATCGAATGACGTCCCCCCAGCCATTTAATAAAATAATACAAAAACAAACATTTTTAATACTAAAAAATATAAATCTATATAAAAAATTTTTTTTTTTATTTATTCATATTTATTAATTTAATTAAAAACTAAAAAAATTTAAATTTTAATTAAGGAAAATCTGTCACAGAATCTTCTAAATTTTATTATTTTATTTATAAAACTAGCAATCAATTGGAAAGAAATTGATGAGGATTGATCCCGTTAGGGACTGATTTTTGGGGAGTAGAGAGGTGAAGGGCCTCTCACTCCCAACATAGGAAACCGGGTTGATGGCTCTCGAGCTAGATACCGGTACTTGGGTTTGGTGCGTGCCTCAGTGCACGATGCACCAGGGGTAAATAACCGGGGAATGATTTTTTTTGTAGGCTATTGAGGGTTTTTATGCCGTAATTTAAGCTTTTCCCTCAAATAAAAAAAAAAAAAAAAAAATCAATTGGAAAATTTATCTCGTAACGAAAAAGTGAAAAACTTTAAAGAAAAATTTTCCACTTATGCGCCGCTTGTTAAACCAGTAGAGGGACAGATATCTGGATCTGCTCTAACACACTACTGTAAGCAGCAAAGCCCAGAGGACAGCGGGGTTAAGTTATAGCTAAATTGGCCTCACCAGTAAAAAAGACTCACATGTCTTGTTAAATATATCTATGACTAGTTAAGTCCGAATCGAGGTATTTTGAATACTATTATCTTATTCAAATATATAGATCTCGAAAAATATTTAGTTAAACCAATTGGATACCAAATGGCTTAAATAAGAATGCCTGGACCCCATTAATGTATATTTATCAATAACGGATATCGTAAAAAGTCTTATATGGCCTGAGTTGCCGAAAAGACTGTGTGAATGTGTGTGTGAGTGTGAGTGTGAATGAGAAAAAAGTGTGAGTGTTTTTTTGAAAAAAAAAAAAAAAAAAGATCTTGGGGGTCAATATTCGCGCCTCCCCTTAGACTAGTCCGCGGCTTCCTAGAGAGGCGCGCCTCACAGTTTGGAAAACGCTGCTCTAGACCTATTTAATTACGTATTAATTGACATGGGATGAGAGATTTATTAGATTATTTAAAATATATTTTTTTAATGTTTCTCATGTTTATCATACAAAAATGGAATACTCCAATATAGATGATAAAGAATTTTATATAATTTAATTGATTCAATTAATTTTCGAATTTGGAGAAAAACGAAAGAAAAAAAAGAACTGAAAAAGTACATCAGTAAAGTTCTAGAAGTTTTTGGCCGATTTTGATAAAGAGCTTATTTTCACGCTCTAGGGGGGTGTCTAAAAGAAATATAAAATTTCAACCTCCTAGCTCAAATTTTTTATACTTTAAATTGGATACACACCCACAGATACACAGACAGACCATGTCGCAAAAACCACTTTTTTCAAAACGTGTATATCTAACAAAATCTCGTCATCGAATTTTTGACATGAATCCTATACTTTCTCTCTATTATGTATTAACATACAGTATACATATTAATATTTATTTAGTTATTAATCAAAACATCTCTGACTCGCTAATCTATTACGGTTCTGGCCTCCTCGTATTGCCAAAGAGGTTGAAATACAAAAGCAAATTTTTTATCCTGAATGTTGTTCAAGGAGATAAATATTTTGGCTAGGTTTCGACATCCTAGCTCTAGTATTTATTTACTTAATAATCAAAACATCTCCGTCTCGCTTAACTATCACGGCACTCGCACCCCCTTATTCCCAAAGGAGTTGAACTAAAAATCATAATTTTTTACCCTTAATTTTGTGCATTTGCATATATATTTTGGCCATGTTTCAATTTCCTCGCTTTAATATTTATTTAGTTATTAATCAAAACATCTCCGACCCGCAAATCTAATACACTTTTCGCATCCTCTTATTCCCAAAGGGGTTGAACTACAAGTGCAAATTTCTTACCCTTAATTTTATGCAATTAGATAAATATTTTGGCCGAGTTTCAATTTCCTAGCTGTAATATTTATTTAGTTATTAATCAAGACATCTTCGTCTGGCTAATCTATTACGGTTCTCGCACCCTCTTATTCCCGAAGGGGTTGAACTACAAGTGCAAATTTTTTACACTGAATGTTGTTCAAGAGGATAAATATTTTGGCTAGGTTTCGATATCCTAGCTGTAATATTTATTTAGTTATTAATCAAAACATCTCCGTCTCGCTTAACTATCACGATACTCCCACCCCCTTATTTCCAAAGGGGTTGAACTAAAAATCCAAATTTTTTACCCTTAATTTTGTGCATTTGCATATATATTTTGGCCATGTTTCAATTTCCTCGCTTTAATATTTATTTAGTTATTGATCAAAACATCTCCGACTGGCTAATCTATTGCGGTTCTCGCACCCTCTTATATCCCAAAGGGGTTGAAATACAAATGCAAATTTTTTATCATGAATTTTGTTAAAGTGGATAAATACTTTGGCTAGATTTCGATATCCTGGGTCTGATATTTATTTAGTTATTAACCAAGACATCTCCGTCACGCTTAACCATCACGACACTCGCACCCTCTTATTCCCAAAGGGGTTTAACTACAAGTGCAAATTGTTTACCCTTAATTTTGTGCATTTGGATAAATATTTTGGCCAGGTCTAGTTACTAATTAGATATGCAAATAGAATATTTAAATTTTTTTCCTAGTTTATAACTCCATTTGCATATGAAATACAATAGTATTTTTAAATTATTTTCTTCAACTCACATGTATGTGTTATTATGTTCAGATGATCCCCGACGACTAGGCCGTTGATGACATACGGAGATCCTGAAACAAAGGAAAATTATTTAATTAGAATATTATTTAATTAATTAAACGTCTTGTAATTTTTTCTCTCTCTGTTATTCCATTATAAGCTATTGTATATATTTAAATATAGTTAATAAAGTTTATTTTTTATATGATTGTTTTACTCAGCTCCATATTCCTTTCCTTATTAATATAATTATAAGTTTGATGATTATTTAAATTAGGATTCAAAAAAAAAATTAAAACTTTAGAAAATAAAGAATTATTTCAATTAGCAAAGCAAGTTATTTGTGAATATTTAAATAAGATTTGGTGGCTATGATTAGATTTGATTTTAATAAGGGCAGGTGCAAATATTTATATTTAAATTAGTAAAAATTAGAAATTACAGAAAATCATAAGAAGTTTAAAATAATATATTTTTTTTTCTGTTTAGGTTTCTGTAAAGGTTTATTCTAATTTTGAAAAAATAAATTAGTTAAACGCAAGGTAAGTATTATTAATAGAAAACAGTAAAAAAAATTTCTAATAATTTTAATAAATTAATTAGAATAAATCATGAATTTTTTAAATAAACTACCATCCAACTAAAAATAATACCAATTATAAAGAGTGAAAAATAAATCCCAAGTAAATATAAATAAATATAAAAATGCATTTAAAAAATTTGACATCCAATTTTGAATGTTTGAAGGCCAAATTTTATCATTAATTGACTCTTGGACGATCTTTGCTTTACTGAGAAGAGAGCTACTCAGGGTCGGAACTAGGATATTTTTTAGGGAGGGCAAAATTTAATTTGCCGCCCTCTCCCTTAAAATTTTCTATACAAAATTCATATTTTATCTTTTTTTTAGTAAATCTTTCTTTAATTGCCGCCCCCTAAAATCTGCCGCCCGGGGCACACGCACCCACTGCCCCTCCCTAGATCCGGCCCTGGAGCTACTAATTTAGTTTAGTAAATTTCCAATTATTAAAATAAAGTGAATAATAAACTCACCAAATGGCAAACTGCAGAAACACAAACTGATATGTCGTTGAGGTCATCTGGGTTACATCCTCCTTTTCACGATTCTTTTCCTGGAAATAACATTTCAAATTAAATTTAAATCACATATATGTTTTATATTATATCTAATTTTAATTAAAAATAAAATTCCGACTCTTACCTTGATTCCATCTTTCTTTAGAGGCATCTAATCGACAATGACTTGGATGATGAATCTCAGCGTTTGAATCGACATTTCTGTTCCTTTATTTCTTCCTATAAATTTGATTTGATTTATTTGTCTTTTAACATCTTTCAATTTCTTCTATACATGTATCACATAATATATAATTCTTCCTTGTTCCTTCTCCTTGATAACAGCTGTATTCCTGATGTAGAAGGAATATTAGCATCTAAAAAATAAAAAGAATTAAATTACAAATTCAATTTTACACATGATTGACATATCTCATCTTTGCTAAAAGAATTAGATTTAAAATATGAGTTGAATGTTATTTATAAATTTTAAAGATTATAAATAGATTAATATTAAAGAATAAAAAAATAATTTCACTAGGATTTAATATATATATAAAGATATATGGGGCATTCCACGCCAACTCGACCACTTTTGAACTCGACCATTTTTGATTTAGCTGAAACTTTCTCATCTTTTTGTACCCTATTGAAAAGGTGTTTGAGAATTTTTTCAGATTTTTCGACCCAGCCAAAAAAAAGTTATAACATTTTCAAAAAACATCGATTTTTTTTTAAATAACCGTAAAACTGTCAAAAATTAACTTATCGGGACGTTTTTTTTTTTGAAATTTTTGTCTTTAAATGTACTTTTCAGAAAAAAATATGACAAAATTTTACAGATTCATCTTAAACGTTTTTTTTGACATTTTCGGAAAAAAACAAAAATTTCGGGGTGAATGACACTTTTTTTTTTTTAATTTTTTTTTTTTATAAAAAACTTTGATTTTTTCTACAAATGCTCTGAAAATTTCAGAGTGGGATTATTTCGCGTTCTATTTTTTTTTTTATTTTTGAAAAAAAAAATTTTTTTCTCCGCTTATTTATCAATGATGGTGCTCTTAAATTCTTCCAGGATTGACTGAGATTCTAGAAAATTGAAGAAAAATAATAATAATAATAGTTAGGGGTGATGAAAATCGAGAAAATTCCATTTATCCTGAAAAAATTAGAAATTAGTTGTGTATTCAACTACTGAAGAATTTGAAGCGTCAGGTAAAAGCTTAGAAACATGGGCGTAACTAGGAGGGTGCCAGGGGGGCCTGGCCCTCCCCAGAAAGCTCCTTGCCCCAAGAAAAATTGAAGGGAGGCCATGGGACCACCTAACTTCCGGTGGGCCTGGAAAGCCCCATATTTTCTCAATTTTTCTTGGGGCAAGGAGCTTTCTGGGAGGGCCAGGCCCCTCTGGCACCCCCCTAGTTACGCCCATGTTTCTAAGCTTTTACCTGACGCTTCAAATTCTTCAGTAGTTGAATACACAACTAATTTCTAATTTTTTCAGGATAAATGGAATTTTCTCGATTTTCATCACCCCTAACTATTATTATTATTATTTTTCTTCAATTTTCTAGAATCTCAGTCAATCCTGGAAGAATTTAAAAGCACCATCATGATAAATAAGCGGAGAAAAAAAAAATTTTTTTTTCAAAAATAAAAAAAAAATAGAACGCGAAATAATCCCACTCTGAAATTTTCAGAGCATTTGTAGAAAAAATCAGTTTTTTATAAAAAAAAAAAAAAAATTAAAAAAAAAAGTGTCATTCATCCCGAAATTTTTGTTTTTTTCCGAAAATGTCAAAAAAAACGTTCAAGATAAATCTGTAAAATTTTGTCATATTTTTTTCTGAAAAGTACATTTAAAGACAAAGTTAATTTTTGACAGTTTTACGGTTATTTAAAAAATAAGCTTCTCTCTAATTTGATTTGTCTTGTCTTACGAGAGACACGTTTGATTAGACACAACTGTTCTGCTGCTATTTATTTATTTTCATACAACTTTAAAAAAAAAAATAATAAGGAATGTGGTTCGGCACTTAAATTGGCCAAACAAAAGGATTTATTTATGGTGTTGATTAACTATGCGTGTGTGAATGGTGGGGTGGGGAGGAGGGTTGTGGAATATATATATACTCTGCCTAGATAAACAAAGAAAAAGAGTGTAGGGGAGATGAGAGAGGAGTGAGAGAAGGAGAGAGATGTTGGAGGTGGTGGGAGAGATGGTAACTCTTATTTCTCGATCAGTGGTGCTCTGCTTCTGCACTCATTCGTTGCTTCGGATGGCAACAACTAATTGGTGGTCACAAATTAAACCGGCTTTCAGTCATGCCTCTCTTCTTTTGGCACTCACCGTATACACCGCCATTGGTGGATATGTGAGTTTATCTATAATATTCATTAATTGATAGAGATAGAAAAAAGAGAAGTAAGCTTGTGCTCTTGAAGTGAAGTGTTTGAGCACCCTCTTCTGGTGATCCCCTGAGGATTATATCCTTTAGAAGTTTTAGCTATTTAACTCCAAGAGTGTTCGCCACCCCAGGCGCCTCAAGCCTTTGGCGCCCGTCGGCATCGGCATTGGTAACTAGAGGACCCTCGAAAGAGTCCAGACACAGGGATTTATATTATATTCTTTCGATGATTAAAATAATTGATAGTTTTTTCTTTTGAAATTACTAGTTGAGCTTTTTCCATGTCAAAAATTCGATGTCGATCGATTTACACGTTTTGAGGCCTCTGTCTGTGTGTGTGTCTGTCTGTCTGCCCAGTAGCATAACTAGGTGGGGGCGAAGGGGGGCGCTTGCCCCCTCCGCCCCAGGCGCTTCAAGTCTTTGGCGCCCCTCGATACCGACATAGGCGCCCTAGAGCGTCTAAAATATAGCCCAGGGACGGTGATTTTACCATATTCTTTTGATAGATTGTCCAAAAAATTGATTGATTTCTTTAAAATTATATTACAACTTAAAAACGGCGTCCTAGTTGAGCTTCGCCCCCTCCGCCCTCAAAGGCTAGTTACGCCGCTGTGTCTGCCTGAGAACAAAATATCTCAAGAACGAAAAGAGCTAGAAGATAAATTTTAAATTTAAGTAAGGTATTCTCATTTTGCCCTTGAAATCTTTTGGAGACCACTTTACTCTTTTTTTTTTACTTTCTCTTACCTCTATATATATGTTAATATATAGAGAGAGAAAGTATTGAATTCATGTTAAAAATTCGCTGTCGAGATTTTGATGGATGTACACGTTTTGAGGTCCCCTGAATCCAAAAAAGTGGTTTTCGCGACATGGTCTGCGTGTCTGTGAACAAAATATCTCAAGAACGATGTATCCCTACTTTTATGTATGCAACATACTAGGTCTGTTCGATTATAATCTTTCATTAACTAATTTATTTATTTTATTATTTAGTGACCATTAATTTAATATTAATATTATTATATATTATAATTTAATATTAATAATAATTAATTTATTTATTTAGTGACCATTAATTTAATATAATGGATCATATTTCTTTAAAAATTACGTGACATTTTTTTTGTTCGCATGTACACCCAAGTAAGACAATTTATTATGACTATTATCAATTATTAACTCTCAAAATTCTTTGTCCAAATGCTTTAAAATGATACTTATAGTGTTTTTGTCAAAAATATTTCTTGGGCAGGGAAAAAACTTCACCCAAAACATTCGCGTGTGGAAAGCGTACGCGGTATAGTCTTCCGGCCCGAGAGACAATTTGAAAATTTCATTTTGGCCCGCGCTTAAAAGTATTTGCCCACCCCTAAGCTGAACCTTTTTATTATATAATCTAATTTAAATCTTGTATATCATTTTAAAGATTGGCAGAGAGGACAACCAATAATAAAGAAAAAAAAACCTTTTAAGAACAAGAAGAGACCTCAATCTTTGTAAGGCCCAGAGAAAAAACTCTACATTGTGAACAGATGGGCAAGTTTCTTCATTGCCTAGGATGCAAGGGGCAGTGGCGTCATTTGGGGGGGGGGCAGGGGGGCATTTGCCCCCCCCCCAAGGGCTCTGATTTTTATAAAATTTTATATTATTCTAAATAAAATACTCCAAAATACATCTACGAGTATACAAACTGTACAAAATTAAACAATTAATTAAATTAAATATGTTTTGGCCAAATTTGAGTACCCATTTGTAAGTAAATTTTAAGAAAAAAAAATGTTTGCCCCCCCCCCAAGAAAAAATTTGCCCCCCCCCCAAGAAAAAGTTGAAATGACGCCACTGGCAAGGGGTACCACAGAGATCCACGAACGAATCAAACAATGGGGTTTTTAATATTAGAGAATAAATTTTTTTTGTTTGCCTTTTATTGCAAAAAAAAAAATAGTAAAAATAAAAAATAAAAAAAACTAGGGCTAATTAAACAAATATCTAAGTATATTCTTACATTCTGAAAACTCTTGAATTTTATGAATTCATCCAAAACAGTATCTTTTGAAATTTTAAAAATAGCTTTAAAAAAAAAAAGATTGTTTTATAAATAAATTTGAAAAAAAAAGGTTAGAGTAATTTTGTCTTTTTTATGAGAATGACCTTAAATATTTATAAACAATGAAAAAAAATCCCTCAAGAATGTTCTGTTTATATAAAAAAAAATCTGGTGTGACTGGTCGCACTAGATATTTTTGTGTCGACTTATATTTAGTTCCCGACACGGTACATTCGAATTTCAAAATGTAAAATTTATAAGTATGGGTAAATATTATTTGTTACCACAGCAACCATTTCTCCTATCTCTTCTTTTTTTTTTTTTTTTTTTTTTTTTGGAATGGGTGCATAAGGTCCGAAGACCTATAATGACCAGTGGTCACATGCAGCCAGGAAGAAAATAAAAACAAAAGGAGAAGCATAAAGGGGAAACTCAACTGCGGGAACTGAGAAGATGCCTGTTGAGGTTAGACTTGAAAGTCTGAAGATTGTAGGTTTTGGGGAAGATAGACGCAGGGAGCTTGTTCCAATCACGGGAGGTCATGGGGACAAAGGAAGAATGAAATTGATTTGTTCTGTTAGTCGTGATCTGAACAGCATAGGGATGCTGGGAAGATGCCTCTCTTGTGTTCCGTGAATATGTTGCATTGGGTGGGATAATTGATTTTAATTCGGCAGAGCATTGACCATGGTAATACCTGTAGAAGAGAGATAGTGCAGATACTCTTCTTCTATGATCTATGAAGTACAAGAGTAAAGTGGTTTTCAGAAGATTTCAATGGCATAATGAGAATATACATTTTAAAGAGCATCTAAAATATAATTGATTTTTGAATTTTAATCAAAATCTTTGTAGTAGATTTTAAGAAAATCGAAAAAAAACTGAAAAAGTACATCAGTAAAGTAGCCCACTAGTAGTTTTTGACCGATTTAGTTTAAAAGCTTATATACGTATATTATCATATACATATAGGTAAGAGAAAGTAAAAAACGGAGCTTTCATGAAAGAGTAAAAAATTTATTGATAGTATTTTATTAATAATTTTTACTTGTTTTTTCGGCTCTTGGTGTAGTGGTTAGCGTGCTGGCATCCTGTACCAAGGGTCGCGGTTTCGCCTCCCATCTCATGCAACAAAAATTTATTTGGCTACCAATAAATTGAAATAAATATAGATGGGGTTTAAATGGGTTGACCTCCAATGCCGAAAAAAGACCTTAAATAAAAAAAAAATTGATTGCACCATTCTATTGTTATTAAATAAATTTTCTTTTTTCAACCTTTTTAGAACAAGAAGCGAGTCCTCAATCTTTGTGCTAAAACTCAAGAGTAATTATAATGGGATTTTTATTCTGCTTCTATCTTGACCCCACTATGTGGGGTCTGCAAAATTAATTTACAAGGAAATGAAACCGAGACCTGACTTTTCTCACGGCTAGACGCTTGAATGGAAAAGGAAAAAAAAAAAGATTGACATAAAAGAAAGGAAGAAATGCTAGCCTTAGCTCGGGTAATTCGTGGTCGCCATCCACGTACTCACTAGAAGTGAGCCCCTGAGTGATACAAGCCCTCGAACTTGGTATAGTTGGTAGCGTGCTAACCCTCTATACAGAGGGTAGCGGGTTCGGATCCCAGGCAGTCCGATGATTTTATTTAAGACATTTGGATACATTCTTCTTCTTCTTCGATCCTCGTCTTATTCCCGAGATGGGAGGTTGGCGGACTTCACTCTTTCCCTCCAACTCTATCATGCGCTTTGCGACAGGAAGAAATAGAACAGGCCGGCCTGTCGCACGGTCTGTCGCCTGTTGAAAAGAGGAAGGCATACAAAGAACAGAAGGACTGCCTGTCCCAGCTCGGGTTGCTCGTGGTCGCCATCCACGTACTTAAATGTGGGCCCCTGAGCGAAAGCCATTTGGGTACCAAATGTATAAATAGAAATGCCCCTGGACCCCCAATAGATATTATCATATATAACGGTTATCGTCAAAGTCTTATATGGCCGAATGGAATTGACTAGTTCTGTTAGTCGTGATCTGAACAGCATAGGGATGCTGGGACGATGCCTCCCTTGTGTTCCGTGTATATGTTGCATTGGATGGGATAATTGATTTTAATTCGACAGACCATTGACCATGATAGTACCTATTGAAGAGAGTGCAGACAGGCTTCTTCTATGATCTAGTGACTGTAGGAATGCGGTGAGAGTAGAATCCTCGATCAGTCTAAATGCACGCGTCTGTATGGCGTCCAAGGAGGAGAGAGCGTCTTTCGACGCCCCTCGCCAAAGATAGGAACCATATTAAAGACACGGCCGAATTTGGGCTTTATAGAGGGTTAGGAGTTGTTGGGAGGAAAAATAACGCTTCGTTTAGAATAGGAAACCTAATTTCCTTGCGGTAGATTTAACCACAGAAGAGATGTGGTTGCTCCAGGAGAGATCAGATGTAATTGTCACTCCCAGAACAGAAAATGAATCTTTGAACTCGAGACTATTATTGCTGTAAATAAGGGGAGGGTAAATCCTATTTTTTTGTCTAGAAATTAAATTTTGGGTTTTCTGGGAATTGAATTTTACTTGATTGATCTTCTTTCATTGTGATTTTAGGGTGGGCGCACACGGTCGATTTTCAGTAGAGCCTAGTTTAGTCGATGTATATAAATAAATGCATTTAAAAAATCAAGTTGATCTGCAGTTGTTTAAGGGGTCCCCCTACACAAATTGGGGGGATGAAAATTGAATTATAACATTCAAAGAGAGAGGAAAAAAAAAAAAAATAATATATTATATATAATTTTTTTTTTTTTTTTTTTTTTAAAACAATAATAAAATATATTTTTATAAAAAAACAAACAAAAAAACAACCAAACCAACCACACCCAAAAATTCAAATAGTAGAATTTGTAATGTTTTTCGTTCCCCCGGGAAGGGGGGATTAGGGTATAAAAAAAGAAAAAAAACCCCCCCCCCCCCCCCGGGGGAGAGCCCTCTCCCCCCCCCCCCCAACGTACCAACACCCTTTCATTAATAATTAATAATAAAAAAAAAAAATAAAAAAAAAAAAATTATATTAAAAAACCCAACAAAAATCCCCTTGAAAAGGCAACACGCAACACCTGTGCAAAGCAACATACAACACTGGTGCAAAGCGACATACAACAACATTTCCTATGATAAGTTTAACCATGTTAGCAATCTTAGAGGCGTTATTTTACCATAAGTTGGCTAACGATTGAGCCTCAGACTGTTGTAATAATTCCATTAAGCTTAAAATAGTGAATTTAGACAAAGATTATTTTAGGAGGGGTTACAGGACATTAATTTTATAAATCCACAGTTAAATTTATATAACCCAGCTTTTTTTATAGAAATATATCTTCCTACTATTTCTTCTAATGGTCTTATGAAGTACCCTCTCTCTCTAGGATCAAATTCTTCTAAAAATCTTGATTTAGGGTGGAGTGAAAGCTTAGGGCCTCAAGGTTTATATTATTTTCTATTATCCGCACTGAAAGTTGACAAATATTAGGGCTATAATCTTAAGAATTGCCTTAAGTTGGTCGCACACGTCGATTTTTAGTCGAGCGATAGTTTATAAAATAATAACAACTTTCGAAGAGAAAAATCATAATTGAAATTAGGGCCTATCTCTTATATACATGACATGACGAATTAATCTTTACTTACCCTTAAACGGGTGTTGTGATTAGCCTCAATCAAGCGACGCCCTTTTTTGTTTTAACAAAACGATCCAATTACTTTCTTATTGACTTTATTAATGGATTCGATGAACAAAAGAGAAAATGCTCTGCCGTCTATTTTTAATCTTTTAATTTAATAGATGAGGATCAATTTTTACAAATGGATTATCTTGAAAAGATATTAGTAAGCCACATCTTTGTAAATTGCATTCTACCGGAATAAAATTTTATAAATAAATTCTAAAAAGAATGCAAGGAAGATTTTTATTTTGAAAAAAAATTGGATCTATAAGGTTACAGAGATTGTAGAGCAATAAATTCGGCATAGTTTCGCTGAAATTCTCTTGAAAGGAATAGTGAAAATTAACAATTAAAAAAAAGTGATTTCAAGATTGAATTGGATACTAATCAGTTGAAATAAATAGGAATGGCGATGCCGAAAATTTAAAACGAATTAAAAAAAAAAAAAAAAAAAAAAAGTTTGTCTTAAGAGGGAATTATGTCTAAAAGAAACGTCATCTTTAGCAATAAATTTAATAATGTGACTTCCGCTTTGGGAAGAAGATAAATTTTACCCTAACCTTGAACTTAATTCCATCTTCAGCTGTTTCAAAATTTATTTATTTTCTAAATAAAATACCTAGAGGACAATCACCTTTAATTTGATGGAGGCATTCAGGCATGAGTCCAAAAGAAATCTCTTCCAAATAAAATAACCACTTGGGACATAGAAAAAATATTTTTAGATTGAAATGAATAAATAAATAGAAATAAATACTTAACTATTTTTATATGTGATGTTATATTTATAAACTTGAGAAGAGAAATTAACCTCAATTCACCGGTAACATTTATTTATTTTTAACATCGATCAAAAATAATTATTGTTTAATTAAAAGTGTAACACGTAACTGTAAACTTGACAAGCATGCACGTGGAATCGTTTTGCACAAGCAAACTGTAGCGTCTGTAGCAGAATTTTTTGCAAGCATTTTAATTGTGCAAGCCGCTTGATGCTCGATTGAATTTTAATTAAGCACAAGCAAAACTCTTTGCCATTTTATAAAGTCGTCTTGACATTTTATATTTAGTTAATATATATCAATTTAATTAAAATTTCAATTTAAATATTAATATTTATTGTCTCTGTTTAAAGCAAGTGACTATTTCTTATTATCTTCGAATAAATAACCTTCAGTGTTTGACATTTTTAGGTTAATTTTCGCCATCTTGCATTAGCATGCTTGTGCCATGTGATGCTGTAGGGAATTTGTGCATGCTGGTACAAAAAGATTGGACATGCATGATTGTCAAGTTTGTAGTTACGTGAGTAGATGCCTTAATAATAATAATAATGAAACCTCTAAGGTGTCGTTATTTGTTTTTGTTTTTTTTGTTCGAAGGTGTTCTGTGCTTTGGAGGCCTCGTCAGAATTAGAACGTTTGCAGGCAGGTAAAGAACGCATTGAGGCCGCACGTGGCTCAGTCTTAAGACTTCTTAAGACCAATTTTTCAAAGGAATTGAATAATCTGGAGCTGGTGGTTAGAGATGAACCTCCACCTACAGCCACACCACGCTGGACCAGCGTACAGGCTATCTTCTTCGCTTCCACTATACTCACTACAATCGGTGAGTTTTTCTTTTAGACTATACCAATATTTTAAAATAAAAATCCAGGAACAAAACATCTTTTAAAAACAAGCTCCTCTTAATTGGATTAATTGTTTTTTTTTATAATATTGCTCTATAAATTCCATTTTAATATTTACCCCTCCTCCTCTCCTCCTCCCGTGGCCGAGAGGTTAGGGATGTTGATAAATGTCAATATTGATCATCTTAAAGGGGCGCGTGTTCGGATCCTAGTTTGATGAATCGTTTACTATTATACTTTACTATTTTACGTTTGTTTCAAAAAATAGTATATTTATTTATATATTAGTAAATAAATTTTCGAAAACGGCTCAAGAAATTTTTTCAAATTTTAAATATAGTCTCTATCAGTGCCAATATGAAATTGGGCTAGATCTCGTCGTTGAGAAAATTCTGCTACTAGTAGCCTACTTTACTTATGTATATTTTTAATTTTTTCCAATTAATATAAACAAAACTTGTAAGTATTGTCATTTCATTTATAATTTTATTAAACAAAAGTTAATTTAAAATTATCTCTGGACCGGACTTACACTTATATTAGATGTTCTTTAAACTTCATACCGGATTATAAGGGGAAAGTGACTACTAAAATATTTAGCTTTATTGAATACTCGTCCAGTATAAGAAACAATTTTTTCCATTTCACACTTTGAAAGAGGAGGGGGAAGGTCACTTTATGTTATTTATATTTTTTATACACTGATTTATTTATATTCTTTGAGTAAATTAAAATAAGCAATCGTTAAAGTATAAATATTTTTTTATTATTCTTAAATGTCTTTTTAATGAGAGATGACGTTAAGGTGTTCCCACCTGAGCTTGGCTCTAGACCAAATAGTAAATTTATTTATTGCCCGGAAATAGATCCTAATGAATTTATTTGTTATTATTATTCTCTTTCACCTAGTGAACATTTTCACTCATCCGGTGAATCTCATTTTCGTTCTAAAAATGAGAAGAGAGTATTAACAGATGTCACACATCAAAAAAGATTTTATGCTTATTTTTTTTCATATTTTTTTATGAGTGACTCATAGAGTCATAGAGTTGTGGGAGATTTTTTTTTTGATAGATGAAAGATCATTTCTTTAACTATTAACCTAATTCATAATTATTTTTAGATTGATTGCACAAAGGGTTGAAATTTTAGGGGATGCTAAAACTCAAAGGGGCAATGAAGTGGGGAAATTGATAAAAATTTCTTTATGTAATGTTAAAATGCCTGGTGATAGGGATGTTAGTCCCTTTAAAATTTGAAAAGTTTCGAAACAAATTTATTCTTCTATCTTCAGTCAAAATTTATATAGAGAAAACGGGCTAATTGATATTCTTCTATTTATTTTATTTTTTGGGATGATTAACGATGCCAAAAAATACTATCGTGTTCGATTGCTTCTTAGTTTTAGAGAAATTAGAATTTGAAGTTAACTCTCTATTTAACAATATCACATTAATTACTACCGCTGTAACTGTAATTAATGGAGCCAGTCAATAAAAAAGTACTTGACTGAGGAATCGTTTCTGAAAATAATTAATTAATTATTGGATTTATTCGGAATGGTTCGTTGCTGCCATTAACAAAATCATGTCACAAACATTTGAACGTAGAGAGGAAGAATTTTCTCAAGTACCATAGTGGAAGATGTGAGACGAAAACAAGACAAGTGATTGTGATGTCTCAAGTGCTCATTTAACAGATTGTCTCGTTTCTCACTTGTATTCTCTCTAACATTTAATCGACGTAATTAGAATTAAATTCGGTAAACAATTTATTAAGAACTAATATCGAAGAATAGAAAAGAATTATCAAGAGAAAAATACTTGTGAAGATATGAAAAACAACAAAGCATGGAAGAAATAATAAATTTGGGTTTATGAATTCTACTGTACTGTCGTGAAAAATTTAACTCTTCCCTTCCTCCAATTTCTTTTGTTCAGACATACAATGTTAGTTCTACGTTTTAGGTAATATGCGTGTGTGTTTTTAGTTTATATGTCCGGAACCACTTATTGGAAAGGGACGAAATTTGACAATTTTATATATTACTAGTTACACGGAAGCTCAAAAGGAGTGAATCGGCCACCCAAAATTTTTTAAGAATTTCTCAGCTTACCAAGAGAAGGGTTGTAAAGAATAAATTTATGCTAATACTAGCCAGGGTGAATTCTCCTCCCTTCCCCGCTACTTGATCAATAGGAAATCCACTGAGGGTGGAGGACGATCCGGCCGATTGGAAGATATGGTTGATTGAATTAAATAGAAATAATTTTGACCATTCTATCAATTGACCAAAAGGAAAAGTATGTTGATTTTAAATTCTAATAGATTTAATTGAACGTTTTTTTCATTAAGAGTTAATTCAAAGGTGAGTTAACTCCCCCCTTCCGTGGTCCTAACAAATATTTTGTAAAATAGAGGCAGCAAAATAAAATTCCAAATAGCCTTCGATTTCTGAATATTGAAAATAAAAATAAATTTGGGATAGGGAAGCTCTATAACAGACAGACAGACCTTTAGAACATGAAGAGAGTTCTTTGCTTCTATATTAAGAAATTGATTTTTTTTTTTTACTTTCTCGTTAGAATAGAGATAGTTTATTAAAGATTTTCTGAAATATTTATATGTTTTTTTCTATATTTAAGTTGAAAATTTAGTTTAAAATCTCAAAGTAAAAAGAAAGAGAATGAAAAATTTCCCCGAAGGCGATGATGGCTTTGACGTCACGTCATGTGTGTGTATATACTAACCGTGGCGCTAAAAATGAAAATAAACATTGGCTTAACTTTTTTTCTTTTACTAGTGTGCATGTAAGAATGATGATGTAGGTTGGATAGTTTAAAAATAATAAAATACCTATTACCGTATATTATGATATAATCTTTAAAAAAAACTTAACTCAAGAGTTAAACCTAATCTAGCTCGGACCCCCTGAACCCCCTAATCTGGATCGGACCCCTGGACTCCCTATTCTGGCTCGGGTCTCCTCGGGCCTCCTTTTTTGCTAAAAAAAAGTTGCTTATGAGACGCTTTTTTTTTAGATTTTGTGCTTAATGAACAACTTTTTATTCAAGATTTTTATGTTTTTTTAAGCACTTTTTCCCATATTATTATACTTTTTTATCCGGTCTTTAGTTATCACTTAAGTATATAATATTTCTAAAATAAGTTCAAATAAGCTCGAAGGGGGAAAAAGCATAAAAAATCTCAATCCACTTAGTTTTTCGTAATTCGTGTAGAAATTAAATATTTAATGGTTGCTTATAAAATTCAGCAATAAGCATTTTGCTTAAAATCCGGTCTCAAGTTATCACCTTAGACACAATCGTCTATTTTCACAATTCATTCATTAGACTATTGTCCATTTGGCCAGCTTTCATAGAGATTTTCACAATTTACACTTCCTAAATGTGTTTGACAGTCGAGGGTTAGCTTCTTCAAATTCGCTCACAACATCCAAATTATTATTATTATTTTTTTTTTTTAAGACATTCACACTTTTTTCTCATTCACACTCACACTCACACACACATTCACACAGTCTTTTCGGCAACTTAGGCCATTTAAGACTTTTGACGATAACCGTTATGAATATATACAGTATTATTGTTTGGGGTCCAGGCATTCTTATATAAGCCATTTGGTATCCAAATGGCTTAAATAAAATCATCGGACTGCCTGGGGTCCGAACCCGCGACGTTCGGTATAGAAGGTAGGCACGCTACCGACTACTCCAAGCCCCGTGGGCATCCAAATTATTCACTGGTTGACGAGTTTCCGGCCTACACATTTACTTTCTCTTAACTATATACGTATATATACTAGGGTATATATAGAGAGAGAAAAATTATTGAATTTTATACTCTTAGGAAGCCTCTTCCAATAATTTGATCATTTTCTGAATTAAATTTTCTCTTAAAAAGGGGATTTCTCGAATCCCTCCCTCCTCTAGACCCCTAATCTGATTATTTTATAACTTGAAACGAAGGTGTGCTTATTTATAAATATATAAACAGACGTAATTTCTAACCTAATAGTAGGCCTATAAGATAAGAGTTGCGGGTTGGCCAAGCTGGAGCTCGGTCGTTTATTTTTTTGATAAAATTGAAAAAACTAAAAAAAGTAAAATACTGGAACTCGAATTTTCCCAAAGACGAGACCTAGCGCAATTTCATATTGGTCCCGGAAATAGTATTATAGAAGGCCTATATTTTAAAATTTGAAAATAATAATTAGAGCCGATTTCGAGAACTGATGTGCTTACATATAAACAAACAAACACACAAACATACATTGCTCGTTTAATATAGTACAATTACTGTAATTAAATGTGAGAATTATATTTGCCAATGTCCGTCCATTTGCATACGGAAATTCCTGCCTAACTCAGGGCTGGTAGGCGATTGATGAGCTTTCATTATTGCATTCGGGGTAATCAGAGCCTCAATCAGCAAACTCTCATATACCCCTATAGATGCAATTCTAATTGTAAGTTAATCATGAGTGAAAAGCCTTTGTTACAATAATTTTCACTTGAGTGCAGCTACTATATTAATTCTCTTTTGATATATCAACACTCATTCAGGTCTATTCTCTAAAAATAGACGTTAAAATTTAGCATCATAATATGTTAAAAAGGAAAGTTAAAAACTGCTATTTTCTAAACCAAGTTTTAACAATGACGTTAACGTCAAAATCATAACCTTACTTTTTAGGTCAAAGACGCCATTTTTATGCATTAAATACGGCGTTAAAATATTAAAGACACCCCTAGACATGACATTAATTTTTAACACTATTAACTAAATGTTAACGCTTTGGCGTTAAAGTTTTTGCTTACAGAATAGCCATTTGAGGCAAGGAGGTGTTAAAATGAATTAACACTCTTTACAGATGTAAACGTTTTTGATTAGAGAGTAGACCTGATTATGTCTTTTTTATTTTCTCTTACTCTATATATGAAATATAGAGAGAGAAAGTATTGTGATCATGTCAAAAATTCGATGTCGAGATTTATGTTAAAAGATATATAGTTAGTTGTCGAAATGCTAAATTTGATTTCTCTTACACAATTAGGTACTTGATGAAGGCGATCTTCATATTAATGGTATAGGTTTTGAGATCCAATTCAGCTGTTAGCTGGACAAGAAGAGAAATCAATACCCATCAATGCCTAGCAACGCTCCATTCCTAGATGGGTGGCAGACAGGAGGAGGAGTAGGGGCCGAGTCTTGCTACGGGACCCGGAACCATAGCGCTCCAACCTTGAGTCCAATAAAAAATAATTTTCAAGGTTAAAAATTTCAATTAAAAGGAAATATATTTCATGAAATTTTTTCCTAAGGGGGCCAATGTCCTTTAAGATCAAATCTTAAAATTAGCCTATAATTAAAAAAAGCAAACGTGTGGGGTCGTAGGACTCCCGGAAGGAACGAAGTTCCTCACGCCTTTTCTTTAACTCAGAATTTAATTTAATATGAATATTATTTCCGTCTAGCCAGGGAGCTGCGTCCGCTGGAACCTCTTGCTCGCTTTCGGCTAGCAATTTTCTGCCTTTGGTAGATAGAAAGAGAAATAGAAGGTGGGCGTGGCCTCGCCAAGGCTTCGGCTAATCTCGCCTTCCTCCGCCGTCGCTCTGGCGCTGGGAACGCATTTTTGTTAGGAACGCGCTTTTTAAAGAACTTCGTTTCAAAATCTTTTTCTTGATCTACTATGTGTTAGAACAGTTTATCCAGTCAGGGTGTTCTAACTGTAGAAAGAGAACGATGAAAGCTGACTTGGAATCTACAATTGACAATTTTGCATCTTTTTGTTTATATAAATTTGTTTTGTCACTTGTGCAAGTAACATTAAATATAAAATTTTTTAGGAATATTCCATAAAAAATCTGGTGTGACTGGCGCACAGCACACAACTTTCTCTTATATTTTGTTACCTTGGCAACCATTTCTCCTATCTTCCCTATGAAATACAAGAGTAAAGTGGTCTTCAGAAGATTTCAATGGCAAAATGAGAATATACATTTTAAAGAGCATCTAAAAATTGATTTTTGAATTAAAAAAAATATCGTTGGAGCAAATTTTGAGAAAATAGACAAAAATGAAAAACTACATCAGTAAAGTACTAGTACTTTTTGGCAGATTTATTTTTCCGGTCCCGGGGAGTGTTTAACTTAAATATAAAATTTCAACCTCCTAGCTCAATTCCTTCATGCTTAAAATTGAACACAGACACACACACACACACAGACAGACCATGTCGCGAAAACCACTTTTTTGGATTCAGGGGACCTCAAAACGTGAAGATCCATCAAAATCTCGACATCGAATTTTTGACATGAAACCAATACTTTCTTTCTATATACTGTATATATGTATATTAACATATACATATAGGTAAAAGAAAGTAAAAATACTATTAATTATAGCATTTGAAACAATATTCCGTGCTTAACTCAATTTTTAATTTTTTTTTTGGCGCTTGACACACTAATGCATAACAGGGTCCATATAGAGGTAAGAGAAAGTAAAAAAATAAATTTTCAACAGCTAACGTTTCGGCCTTGGTTAAAACTACCTTCGGAGCAGTTAGTTGTCATTATATACATATGTTTCGTACTGTATTCAGAATTAGAAAAAGTTTTTTTTGTGTTTAAGAAAAAATGTTTTCTTTCTTCAATCACGAAAACAACATTTCTTTTTTGCCTAATGTGACAAGAGTCAATTGTCACATTAGATAAAAAATGAATATTGTCTTCGTGATAGAAGAAAGAAAAAAATTATTCAAAGTCAATTCTGAATACAGCACAAAACATGTATATAATGACAACTAACTCTCAGAGATGGCTTTAACCAAGGCCGAAGCGTTAGCTGTTGAAAATATATTTTTTTAAAGAAAAAATTCTGGGTGTATTTTCTTGATATATGTTTAGAGGCGTTCAACAGTTTAAGTTGTGAATAAAAAACGATAATGGAGAGACCAGATTATTGTTCGTATTCTTTAAATACATGCATTTTGTTGATGGTAGAGTATTAGTAGGGTATGGTTAGTTACTATGATAAAAAAATCTCTATGCTCTTCAAACATTTTTTTTTTTTTGACTAAGAAATGTAATATCGGTAACCCATATCTACAAATGTTGATAATAAATCACAATTTGATGTTTCATTACTAAATTATAAAGTACGTATTTTAAGAGCTTTTTTTCTGTTTCTTTTATTAGCAAAGGAAATAAAATGATTTTCTTTTTGATCTTGACAACCAAAAAGCGGTTCTTTTGGCTATTAAATATTTCTTCCAGCTGCTTCAAAAAAAAAAAATCTTTTACACAAATGACTAAGAGATCTTCCTCAAATAATTCGCCTGGAAGTTAGGCAATAAAAGCAAAGATGTGATTCTTTGGAGGCTATTCCCTAAGGAGGGATTTTAAAATAAAATTTATAAATGAATTATTAATCTGATAATAAACAGAAACGAAATAAAATTCAAATATTATTATTAATAATTAATTAATTAATAACAAATTGAAAATTTATTTGCTAAAAATGCATTCAAAAAATCTGGTGTGACTGACTGCACAGCACACAACTTTAAATTTCCGAAGGTAATCGAAAGTTGTGCTCTGTGCTTGTCACACCAGATTTTTTGTGTCAACACATATTTAGTTTCCAACAGTACTGTACATTCGATTTTCAAGATGTAAAATTTTTCTTTCCTCAAAATTCGCTCCAACGATTTTGATTAAAATTCAAAATCAATTATTTTTTAAAATGTATATTCTCATTTTGCCATTGAAATCTTCTGAAGACCACTTTACTCTTATAGTTCATAGGAGAAATGGTTGCCATGGTAACAAAATATAAATATTTTCCCATCTTTATAACACGAACTGAGCAGATCTGCCTATCACTGAGCGATCAATGTTCAGCTGTGCCACCACAGACACACACTTCCCCATGTTAATAAATTTTATAACGGAAACTAAATATATCTTGACACAAAAAAATATGGTGTGACAGAACACAACTTTCGATTACCGAAGGTAAGAGAAAGTTGTGTGCTGTGCGACCAATCACACCAGATTTTTTGTTATTTCTTTTAACTGGAATCCCAATGTTTATACGAATATCTAATTTTGATTGTTTGTAACGAGCCTATAATATTCTTCGCCCATTAAATTCCATGATCTCTATTCAGGAAATTTATATTTAGAATTGACATCATATAATTGTTAATTAAGTGAAGAATCGATACCTAAATAAATTAAATAAATAAATTTATTAATGACCCGCTTAGAGGCACCAGTCCTCGGTGAATATATCCAAACAAACACAATACAATTTCAAATACCTGATCAAATCATACAAATAAAGAGAGGTTTAAAAAAAATAATCGGAAAGTTCGATATGCCTCCTGCCCTTGGTGTAGGCATTTGTACCAAGGGGCGTGGGTTGCCTTGGTACAAATGGGTAGCATGTTAACCACTACACCAAGGCCCGAGAGCCAAATTTAGGAAAAACTTAGCAAATTTTTTGCAAGAAAAAATTGATTCTATTCTAGTAGCAAGCTGGGTAAATATTTCCATAAAAAAAGTTATTTTTTCGCGAGATAATATGAAAGAATAAATCTAAAAGAAAAAATCTGGTGTGACTGGCGCACAGCACACAACTTTCTCTTACCTTCGGTAATCGAAAGTTGTGTACTGGGCTTGTCACGCCAGATTTTTTGTGTCCACATATATTTAGTTCCCGACAGTACGGAACATATGAATTCAGATGTAAAATTTATAAGTATGGGAAAATATTTATATTTTGTTACCATGGCAACCATTTCTCCTATCTTCCCTATGAAATACAGGAGTAAAGTGGTCTTCAGAAGATTTCAATTGCAAAATGAGAATATACATTTGAAAGAGCATCTAAAAAATAATTGATTTTTGAATTTAAAAAAAAATCGTTGGAGCAAATTTTGAGAAAATCGAAAAAAAAACTGAAAAAGTACATCAGTAAAGTACTAGTACTCTTTGGCCGATTTTGATTAAAAGCTTATTTTTCCGGTCCCGGTGGGTGTTTAACTTAAATATAAAATTTCAACCTCATAGCACAATTCCTTCATGCTTAAAATTGAACACACACACACACACACACACACACACACACACCCACCCACCCACACAGACAGACCATGTCGCGAAAACCACTTTTTTGGATTCAGGGGACCTCAAAACGTGAAGATCCATCAAAATCTCGACATCGAATTTTTGACATGAATCCAATACTTTCTCTCTATATATATATTACATATATACATAGGTAAGAGAAAGTAAAAATAGAAAGTTAATATAACATGAGAAAGAGGCTTTAGTTTACTTATTCTATTTTAGATTTTTTTTTTTGTTTGATTTTGTAAACAAATTTATTGATATTTTTTTAAAGGATTCTCAACACACTTGAGATCGTTTCATTTCTCTTCCATAAATATTTAGATTTTTTAAAATAGCAATCGACACTTGAAGCCTATGAATAGATGAAAAACAAATTAGTTCCAAAAATGATGCATTTAAAAAAAAGAGAGAGGTTTCTAATTTTATAGATAATTTAAATACATTTTTTTCCAGTGGCAAATCCGTAATTTATTTTTGTTGAGATGATCATCCTAATAAAATAAACCTAATAATAACAATTCTTCTTCTGACCCATCATTAAATCATAATCAGGTCTATTCTATAAAAACAAAAGTTAAAATTTAACATCATAAATTTGGTGTTAAAAAGTAAAGTAATATCATCAGCGTTAAAAAATGATATTCTCTAAACAAAGTTTTAACAGCGACGTTAACATTTTGCTTTTGCTGTCAAAATTATAACCTTACTTTTTAAGTTAAAGACACCATTTTTATGCATTAAATACGGCGTTGAAATATTAAAGCCACCCCTAGACATGACATTAATTTTATCACTATTGACTAAATGTTAACGCTTTTGCTTTAAAGTTTATGTTTATAGAATAGCAATTTGAGGCAAGGAAGTGTTAAAATGAATTAACGCTGTTTACAAATGTTAAAAGTTAACGTTTTTGCTTTGAGATTAGACCTGAATCATAAGATAATTTTCCTAAACTTGGCAGAGAAAACTTTTTCTCCCACCTATCGGCTCTCCATACCTATTGTCAACAAATTTATTATCATAAATACCATCATATGTCTGAATTTAATTATTTGTTATTTAATTTTGTGCATAATCTTTTCTCTAATTATTTTAACTCTTGATCATATAAATTAGAAGTTTTGACAACTTTTTTTTATTCATGGAAGCCAAAAGGTTTGTTAGACAAGCCTGGTATAGAATTTCAAAAAAATTTTGTTTGAAACTAACATAACGTTAAGTCAAAGGATTATCAAAATATTCCTGTCAAATCAAATGATTTAAAAAAAAAAAATAGTTTCCTCTTCAAATCAGCAATAAAGAAGAAGAAAATAAACATGACAAGAAAAAAACATTTGGAGATATTTGATATAATTTGCCTTTCAAATTGTACTATTGATGCTGACATCATCAAAGACAACGTTTGCAGTCATAACAATGAATTACAAATAATATTGAAAAAAAAAAAACTAAAAGATGAATCAGAACTAGAAATAATTTCTAGCAGTTAGTTATCAAGCAGTACGTGAACACTCATTAACATATTGAAATATTTTTGTTTGTAGGTTATGGTAACCTAGTGCCAGTAACATTTTGGGGTCGCACGTTTTGCATCTTCTACGCCCTAATTGGCATTCCATTTACTGTGACAGTCCTTGCCGATTTGGGCGTCCTTTTGGCCTCGGCAGTCTCAGTTGTTGGTTTTCCGGAAGTACAAGGTTTCATTAATATTTTTTTTATATCTAATGATAACATCTTCAAAGTCTAAATTAATTATTGGCATGCGGCAACCCCCGATATAAATCAATTAAACAATACTGTATAGATAAAATAAGTTATTCCTCTTCAATGGATCTGTTCAAGTATAAAGGGGGGTAATTACCCCCTCGGAGATTTGAAAAAAATACTTTTTTTCGAAAAAAAAAATGTATTTTTAATGTAAAATTTTAAAAATTAATACTTAAAAATTTGATTTAAATTTATATTCTGGCAAACAAATACAGAATGCGCCTTTAAATTACCGAAATTAGAGTCCCTATATATCAGAGTCTGGCCATACGAGCGACCGTTAGAATTGTCGGCCATCTTTCTTCCTAGCGCTCCATTGAATACATGGCGAAAAAATGATTTTTTTTTTTTTAATTAATTATATAATAATTTTATTCAAAAAAACTCATAGAAACAGAAGCTTAATGATTATTTATATACTGAAAAAACTAAGTAAAACCACTCTAAATAATTTATTTAATGAAAAAATTTTTCAAAAATTTCACTTTCTCATAGCTATATATCTAATATTTATTACCAAAATAAAGTGAATAATCTCAAGACTATTATTTAAATGAATGAATTATTTTTCCTTTACTTTTCCTTTTAAAATATACATTTGGAATTTTTAAATTAGGCCTACTCTATATAAATAGTGGTAGCGATTTGTGAAAAATTTGATAAGAGCTTTGACTGTAAACAAAAACGGAATGCACCTTTAAATTACCGAAAGTAAGAACAAATTGTGTACTGTGCGACCAGATACACCAAATTACTCCCCCCCCCCCCGAAAAATTCCGAGAGAGAGAGGGATTACGGACATAAATATAAGGTGCCCAGACGTTCTCTTTTTGATCTAAAAATATGTGTCGGGTATCTTTTCTCAAATTTGGTATTTTGTTTTTCATTTTTCTGCCTCAGTCATTTCGGATCAGGCACTGCGGGATTTAAAAGCCTCCCCCCCCCCCCCTCCCTTTACGGCTGATATTGAAAACATGTTTTTTTTTAAATCCTATTATATAATATCTCTATGAGTTCAAATTTTGTATAAATTATTAAAAGTGATTTTAAGATTCTATCAGCTAAATATAACCCTAAACTTTGCATTCTCAATATAATAAAATAAATGGAGATTTTTAACATATGATGAGTAATATTTATAAATGTGAAATCTCTAAAATAATGTTCTAAAAAGATTTCATGATACTTTAAACGGGTATCGTTATAAAAGTTGAATGATTTTTAATCCCATAGAGATACATTGAAAATTTGAATTGGCGCTAAAATTAGGAAGAAAGATGGCGCGACCAATAGAAAAAAAAGTTCCCGTATGGCCAGACTCTGATATACAGGGACTCTAACCGAAATTAAGAACAAAAAATGTGTGCTGTGCGACCAGTCACACCAGCCCCCCCCCCCGAGAAACACCTCTGGATCCGCCACTGCCTCCAATTGGGCTGAAACTTTATATTTCTATGAATTTTAACTGTAGAAGAAACGGCATAAAAATTCTAGAAAATTCAAAATAAGAGCCGCTATAGAGCACAATTTCTATTAAAATTTTATTTGCTCTATATTTCTAAAACTACAGTTGATTGATCAAAACTGATGGCATTTTTGGAATCAGGGCTACCCGCTCAAAATACCTGGGTACCAAATCACTATTGGCCTCTGTAATGTCTCTCAATTATGACAAAAATTTAACGCAAAGGCTGTTTTAATTAATTTTTCTAACCCATTATGAATTCATGGCCCATAATGAGTTTTATATTATCTTTTGACCTTTAAGCAAGGTTCAATTTATATTTTTTTAAGAGGCGCATTTTGAAAAAAAATATTAAATCAAACATAAACTCAGCTGGCAAAATTGTTATCTTTAATTATTAATGTTGTAAGGTTTACGCGGACGTTCGTTAGCGGCTTTTGGTGCACTAACCTGTCTTCTACTCTATATATCTGCTGGAGCAGCGTTATTCACATTCTGGGGACATGACTGGGATTTCTTCAAAGGCTTTTATTTTTGTTTTATCACAATGACAACAATCGGATTCGGAGATATCGTTCCAGGTGAGTGCATCCGTTTCATTTTATTAAATTAAGGAATTTTCAACTTAATGGAAAATAGCTTGAGATAAAAAAATAGAGGTCACAACTCTCAAGTATGAGAAGTTCCGACCTTATTTTATTAAACCAATGTGGTATTTGATTAGGATATGGAACTCAGCAGTCAGGAAATTACATAAAATTCTTTATATAATTTCTGTTATATAAAAATAAACCATTTAATAACATCTGTAAAAGCTTTAACTCACAAAAATTTGTTTCTATATTTGCGATGTTGTCAAACTTAACACTCTGACTTGGCAACCTTGCTTAACCAAAACAAGGCAAGCACAACTAACTTGAATTAGAGACCCCAACGCCATCTATTTTGACGTTTTTCGTTAGCCAAATTTCGGCCATGCCTCCTGAAACGCCTTAAGGTGCTTGAATCAAATAAAATGATTAATCTCTAGTATTCTATTTGTCCAGAGGAGGAGACCCCGTACTTGATACTCTGCACAATGTACATTCTTGTGGGATTATCGATGACATCGGCGATTGTTGAACTAGTGAGAAGACAATACGAACAGAGCTGGCGTCAATTACAAGCATTGAGTGGTCCACTCGCTGATGGTCTTCGGAGGATTGGTGAAGGCGGCAAGGCGGTAGACGTTGCCGCTCTCAGCCGAATGCTTGCTGTCATCACCGTCTCAGCTGGAAAACCCAGAGGGACTCAGGTATTTTTAAAATATCTACAGTATAAGATGGATGGAGATATAATAAATAAATATGAAAAAAAAACAACTTTTTATTAACTTTTTAAAATTTATTAGATTAGCTTTGAGTCACCAAACATGTCATTTGAATTTATTTTTTTATTTCATTTTAAATATGATTTAGTATTTCCGTTTTTAACTTTATGAAATATCAATTTCT
Organism: Euborellia annulipes; assembly: GCA_023213315.1. Lineage (NCBI taxonomy): Eukaryota > Metazoa > Arthropoda > Insecta > Dermaptera > Anisolabididae > Euborellia > Euborellia annulipes. The sequence goes on along the minus strand of JAKCPI010008730.1, from coordinate 11,550 downwards.
ACCAGTTGAAAAATTATTTAAAACAGGCCTCTTTAAAAAAATATATCAGCTTTAACTTTCATCTGACGAGTGAAAATATAAATTTTTCACAATCATAATACTTTCCCCCCTCTTTTGTATTACATATAATAGTACGGGAAATAAATAAAACCAACTCATATCTTTTATATTATTATAAGATATTTTCTGTCCATTTTGTGAATCTAGAGAGAATTTTTCTTTCCCGAGTTGATTTCTTCGTTTTTTTTTTCTTTACTCATTCTGTCATCATATCTTTTAAACAGCTCAAATAAAATCTCGAATTTAAAGGATCAAATGTGAACGATTGGAGGGGAAAAAGAGAGATGAGGGAGTTGCGGTGGGCGTTAAGTTAACTTTGTACTTTGAACATGTTGAAATATAAAATAAAATCAATAGAGCAAAATAAACGTCACGAAATTGAAGATTAAAATCGTCTGTTTTTGAAACAATGCGTTTAAGCCTTGCGATTAACTTTGCCTATTAAGTAATTAAGAGAGTTATTTATTTATTTATTTTTTAAGTGTTGGCATCAGGCCAATTAAAAGAGTTATTATTTGAATAAAATAATACCTTTGTTGTTGTTTTTAAATAAGTCCCCCAAGAAAAAACGCTTCACTATCGTTAAAAGGTCAAACATCTTAAAACACCTAACGCATACCCCTTGCGTCAATCGTATTTAGGCCCCCTTAACAATTTTTAAAAGTCGGCGCCCATGGGGGTTGGTGAGGAAAGGTACACATCTTAGCAATATTTCTTTTTTTTTTTTTTTAATTCATCCACTTTTCTTTCAGTTGGTCAGTAAAATAAAAAGGTATTCATGACAAGTAAATTTAGAGAGAGCGATGGATATCCAACTGGTGGGTGTTACAAACAAACTCTCTTCTTTAACTTTTAAACACACCGCTAATCTGTATTTGTTTATAGGCAGAAAAAAATTCTAGGGCTTTTTCTAACGTCATTCGTTTATTTTCTCAATTTTTACTTTTTTGTTTTGTTAACCTTTAAGAAAAGACCAACGTCATTGTAGTGACAGAAAATTTTGCTCTTTTTTACTTTCTCTTATCTCTATATATGTTTAATATATATATAGAGAGAAAGTATTGGATTCATGTCAAAAATTCGAAGTCGAGATTTTGATGGAAGGTATAATAAAATATTATCAGTAATATTGATTAAAAAGGCTTTCTATAAGAACAAATTGAGGGCCTGGCAACAACTTTTCAGACCACCCTCGTAAATTCATATACCCCTCAACAGCCGAGAGGGGAAAAAAGAACAAATAATTGATGAATTAAAGAAAATAATCCAATTGAAGGTACTCACTTGGAAAGAAGTCCATTTTAGCAATTTTTACTTTCTCTTACCAAACACTACACCCCCAAATCAACCATTTGCTAAAAATACAATCAAAGCCCCCCTTTAATTTTTTAAAACCCAACTCCAAAACCAACAAAAAAAAAATTAATAATATATATTTTTTTTTTTTTTACCTTTGGATTTTAGAAAAAAAAAATTTTCCCCCCCCAAGAAAAAGTTGAAATGACGCCACTGAATCAAAGCCTCGGAGAAATCCAATACAGAAACACATCAAATTTGGGAGTGGCAAGGTTTAGATCCGAAGACAACCCAAAAATATATATTTTTTAAATTTATTTAAGGTCTTTTTTGGCATATTTAGACCTCACCCCTATTTAATTAAAATTCAAATGAAATAAATTTTCTCGCTTTGGACCTAAGTCACGAGAAACTAATATCTTCACTCTGACAATGTGAGCCACGGGTCACGGGCAACTCAAAAAAAATATTTTTTTAAATGGTGCAACGCCCACGGGGCTTGGAGTAGTTGGTAGCGCGTCTACCCTCTATACCGAACGTCGCGGGTTCGGACCCCAGGCAGTCCGAAGATTTTATTTAAGGCATTTGGATACCAAATGGCTTAAATAAGAGTGCCTGGACCCAAATATGTATAATAATCAATAACGGATATCGTTTAAAGTCTTAAATGGCCTAAGTTGCCGAAAAGACTGTATGAATGAGTGTGTGAATGTGAGGTGTGAATGAGAAAAAAGTGTGAATGTTAAAAAAAAAAATAAAAAAAAAATGGTGCAACATTTTATATTTTTATGAAATTTATTAAAATTTGAATAAATTTAACAAAATTCTTTGAATCAAACGCTACACCGGCTAGATTAATAAAAAAAATATAATTATTTTTCACAGTCTTGTAGATGTCCCCCTGACCAGAATATGTCGTCCCAGAGTTCACTCTAATTGTTTAAGTTTTTGACTCTCTTAATCATTTTTATTTTACTTTCTCTTACCTATGTATATATGTAATATATATATAGAGAAAGTATTGGTTTCATGTCAAAAATTCGATGTCGAGATTTTGATGGATCTTCACGTTTTGAGGTCCCCAAAAGTCCAAAAAAGTGGTTTTCGCGACATGGTCTGTCTGTCTGTCGTGTGTGTGTGTGTTCAATTTTAAGCATGAAGGAATTGAGCTATGAGGCTGAAATTTTATATTTAAGTTAAACACCCCCGGGACCGGAAAAATAAGCTTTTAATCAAAATCGGCCAAAGAGTACTAGTACTTTATTGATGTACTTTTTCAGTTTTTTTCGATTTTCTCAAAATTTGCTCCAACGATTTTTTTTAAAATTCAAAAATCAATTATTTTTTAGATGCTCTTTAAAATGTATATTCTCATTTTGCGATTGAAATCTTCTGAAGACCACTTTACTCTTGTGTTTCATAGGAAAGATAGGGAGAAATGGTTGCCATGGTAACAAAATATAAATATTTTCCCATACTTATAAATTTTACATCTGAATTCAAATGTACCGTACTGTCGGGAACTAAATATATTTCGACACGAAAAAATCTGGTGTGACAAGCACAGTACACAACTTTCGATTACCGAAGGTAAGAGAAAGTTGTGTGCTGTGCGCCAGTCACACCAGATTTTTTGTTGATAGTTTTAAGCTTTTTTTATCATCCGTAAAAATCATTAAATAGAGTTACAAGTTTAACTCTTCACTCTTCACCCAAATCGTCTTTTTTTTTGTTTTTTCTATTCATAGACGCTTGTCGAAAGTAAAACTAATATTTATACAAGTTGGAAAGAACAATTACATGAAGAAAAATATATCGTGGCAAGAAAATGTCCTTTCTATTAAAACAAAACTTTTTCTTTTTCTTTTTTTATCGACTATTCAACATACAGAGAATCACTAGATAGAAAGAATGCAACTCAATTGTAAAACTTTCCTATTATAGCAACCGAGGGGCGCTCACTTAAAGTTAACTAAAAAATACAAAATATTTTTGTTTTAAAGGTGGTGTGAGATCTCTTAATTTAGAGCTTTTATAATTACACTAAAGTTAAAGTTTTAGTTGGGTGGAGTGGGCTAATTCTCATCCCAACAGTAGATGGCTGATAGTGACAGTTAATTCGTTAACACACCCCCGAAGCATAGCGTTTCTTGTGCCAGGGGAGAAGTTCGCTTTTCAAGAGATAAAATTTTTTATAAATTCTACCAATTTATTTTTAAATAAAAATTGAGACGTGATTTAAAATCTCAAATACTGTAAAAGAACTCCAACACAAGCCCACGGGGCGTGGTGTAGAGGTTAGCGTGCTAACCTCATATACCAAACGTCGCGGGTTCGGACCCCAGGCAGTCCGATGATTTTATTTAAGCCATCTGGATACCAGATGGCTTAAATAAAAGTGCCTGGACCCTAATATATATAAATTCATAAATAACGGTTATCGTAAATGTCTTATATAGCCTGAGCTGCCGAAAAGACAGTGTGAATGTGTGTGTGAGTGTGAGTGTGAATGAGAAAAAAGTGTGAATGTTTAAAAAAAAAAAAAAACTCCAACACATTAACATATAATCAATCAATTAGAATTATTTTATACTTTCTCTTACCCTATAAGCCAGGGGCGTATATAAGGGGGAAATTTCCAAACACATATACATATATAGGGATATACAGACATCAGCGCAACAAATTTTTCCGCAGGATGGAAAACTTTGGTTCCGCAAAGGAAAAAATGTTCTGCAAAAAATTTCGTGTGAAAAAAAATTTAGTTTCTTAAAAAAAAAATTTTTCCGCAGAAAAATTTTCAGTACGGCCCCCCCGAAAAAAAATTTCTATATACGCCCCTGCTATAAGCTTATATGAATTATATAGAGAGGAAGTATTGGATTCATGTTTAGATTTAATTACTGAGCAATTAATATGCATTATTTTTTTCTTTTTTTTTCTAGAATGATTCCAAAGAGCAAAAACGTTGGGAGGCAGCGATGGCTGCGGTACTTCAAGATTTAGAGGCATCAATAAAAGAAAAAGAAAAACCCACAGCAACATTTCAAATTGTCATTTATGAAACTTCTGTATAATATTACAATTTAAAAAAAAATATAAATATTATCTACAAACATAGAGGATATGAAAGTGAAATATATATATAGACCCTACAATATATACTAGTCGCGCCGCCTGCCTTCGGCGGACCTTTTTTTGGCCGATTTTGATTAAAAGCTTTTTTCACGCTTCAGGGGGCACCTAACTTAAATATCAGACAGTCTCTTTCGGCCGAAGCTCCTAAAAGTTATCTTTTGGCTAGAAAATAATAATGGCAAAGTTTTAGCTAAATTGGATAACGTTAACCCATGCCTCGTCGGGGTTAAAATTTTGAAAAAGTGCGATTTTATCTAAAAATTCGCAGTTTTTATGTCATAAAACGAAAACCAAGTATCGTAGAAAGATGATTCTTGACTTATAGCAAATTTAATTCTCTTGGGGTTTTATAATAACCATTTTTTCATTACAACTTATAGATTTAGTGATATTTACAAATTAGCATTTCGGTTTTGAGAAAAATAAGTGGAAAGTCACAATATAGACCAGTGGTTCCCAACCCGTGGGCCGCGGCCCAGTTGTGGGTTGTAGATTGGAACTGGGCCGCGGATGTCTAACAAGAAATGATAAAAATTATATACAGTATAGGCTATATATATACTGGGCCTCAGCATTTTTTTACGGAAAAACTGGGCCGCACATCAAAAAAGGTTGGAAACCACTGATATAGACCATTCGATATAAATTTAGCCGGGAAGATATTCCGAAGGGGATGAAATTTTTACTGGTTATTTGGGGGTACTCTATAATGCCTATCCCAGTTTTCGACTTCGAGGAACCTGTGTGGGGTGGGGAAGGGGGCTAAAAATCTCAAAAATTTGAGAATTCTTCCAGTTTGTCGCTTAGATCTCGTAAAATATTCATATTTTGTGAACCATAGCAACATACAAAGCTATAGAGCATTAAATTTGGTAGGGAGACCGGGGCAGGTTGGCCCACGGGGCAGGTCGGCCCAGTCGCGATATTTCGCAGAATAATTGAGACGATTGTGATACCGATCAGAATGAAGGTTAATAGCACTGCCACACACCTTCCGCCAAAACAACTATAGCGATCGGAGTAAATTCGCATGAGCTAGGATCATTTATTCGTTTTTTGCACCTTGGAGTAAATTTTCATTAGTTGAATAAAATTGTTTTAATCTACTTTTTGGTTACTTCGAGGATAAAAAGTGCGAGCACTATGTTTAAAGGTTAGAGTATAAAGATTGTTATTTCTCCATGGCATTTTTAATTAAAAAACATCAACGGGAATTTGTGCGGGATAAAAAATTGTTTCAAATATGATGTTAGGGCAGGTTGGCCCAAAAAATGACGGGGCAGGTTGGCCCACTCGATTTTTTGCCATTGTATGTATGAAATCGTTAAACCCTGTTTTATCTTTTCAATTTTAGTGGCAATGAATGATGTAAAAGTAACAAAATAAAGGGTATTATAAATATCGATGCTATACAGGCCGTCATTGAGAGTTTATTGGAGGAAATTTTAGATCATAAATGAGCACGTAAGTTTGTTTTTGGGAAATTGATATCAGATATATGAATGTTCTTATTGTTTTCAAAACGTTCTAGTTCTTTGAATATCTGTGGTTCGGGAAGATAGGAAGTGTTTCCCGCATTTTTTTTTTTTAAACATTCACACTTTTCCCATCTGGTCACACCCACATTCACACAATCTTTTCGGTAACTCAGGCCATATAAGACTTTTACGATAACCGTTGTATTAATAATTATATATTTTAGGGTCCAGGCATTCTTATTTAAGCCATTTGGTATCCAATTGGCTTAAATAAAATCATCGGACTGCCTGGAGCCCGAACCCGCGACTTTTGGTATACGAGGTTAGCACGATAACCTCTACACGAAGCCCTGAGGGCTAAGAGATTTTTCAAAAAAGAAGGCACAAATTGAGCGTTGGGAGAGAAAAGTTGGGACCCTTGTTGGGATAATCTTTTTTGCCAACTTGCCAAGCCCAAGTAAGGTGTCTGCAATGCTCTTCATAGCATTCTGACTCTCATCTCCAACCTCTGGACCACGGTTATAACAGTGATTCGTAAATACAAAAGAAAAACTGAAAAAAGGAGAAGTTCTTGAAGTCACGATATAGGCCTACTTTTTTACTTTTTTGATTTAGTACTTGCTCACTTATTACTGAAAGTGTTGGAATAACCAATTATAATTTAAAATAAACTTTGTGTGCTAAAATTATAAGTTGTTTTAAATTATTTTCTTGCATTTTTAATTCATATAAAAATAACAAATGCCTTCCGGGTCAACCTGCCCCGAAGTCCAGGCCAACCTGCCCCGACCACGGGGCAGGTTGGCCCACTCGAAATATTTTGAGAAAATAATTATTTTTTTTAATTTTAACATCAATTTAGGAGACTTTTACAATGACCATTTGGTAGCTTAAGGTTGCACCAACATTTTAAAATAAAAATATAAACGAAAATGATTAAATAAAAAATTTTATAAAAGAAATAAAAATTAGTGGGCCAACCTGCCCCGGTCTCCCCTACATTAAATTTGGTAAGATTTGGTACATAAACGAATTCGTAGACCCAAAGCCGAAGGCGGACTTTCCCTCTATTTAAATAATATTCATATTAAATTATATTCTGAGTTGAAGAAAAGGCGTTTTTTTTTTTTTTAACTTTCACATTCACACAGTCTTTTCGGCAACTCAGGCCATATAGTCTTTGACGATATCCGTTATTGATTAATATACATATTGGCCATTTGGTATCCAAATGCCTTAAATAAAAATCTTATATCTTGAATTTTAATATATCGACGGAAACTAAATATATCTCGATACAAAAAATCTGGTGTGTCTCTTTCTGAATGTAAGAGAAAGTTGTGTGCTGTGCGAACAGTCACATCAGATTTTTACTAATCCTACTTGTAGTCTCATACCATATTTTTTATTTTCTATTCTAAAATGTTTTTTTTTCATCTAGCATGGAATTTTCATTGTTTTTAAATATTTTTTTCAAATCCTTTCTCTTTGTTAGACGTAAGCAAGCATCGGTGGTTATTTTTTAATTTTAAATTTTTTGTTGTCGCATCACAAAACCTATAGACTATTGGAAATGTTCAAATAACTAGGGCGTTGGTTGGCCAATCGCTATAGCAACATAACTAATGCATTGTATTTTTGTACGTTTGTTTTTTATTTAAATCACGAATTTTATTAATTAAAGCGAATATTTTGATTGGTTTGTGTATTGATAAAGCCCCAGTTGAATAAAAAAGAGAGTTAAATTTTAACGAGACAAAGTTTGGATAATTTAGAAGCAGATTAGTTCATAGACACACCCACACACACATATATATTATATATATGGACCCTGTTACGCATTAGTGTGTCAAGCGCCACCTTTGAGAAAATTAACATTAAAGTTTTTAGTTTTCATTGGATTATATATAATTTTTTTTGTCAATTGTGCAAGTAACATTAAATATAAATTTTTTTAAGACAATTTCATAAAAAATACTATTAATTAAAGCATTTAAAACAATATTCCGTGCTTAACTCAATTTTTAATTTTTTTTTGGCGCTTGACACACTAATGCATAACAGGGTCCATATAGGGTAAAAGTTATTAAAATTCTAGATAATTCAAAATAAGAGAACGTTTCAATTAAAATTTAATTGTGTCCATATCTCTAAAACTAGAACTGTTGATGTGGCAAATATGTTGGTATTTTTGGAATAAGCACTACCCAAGAAGGCTCTAACCTCCAAGGGGCTAAAAAATTTTTTGTTTTTTGGTGGGCTATGTAATTAGGAAATAAGAAATAATAGAATTAGACTTTTGTCAATTATATCGCTTAAAAATAACTATATGCCACATTCGTAGAGTAGAAAAAAATAGTAGAATATCAATTAGAAACAAGTGAACTTGATTGATGGGACGACGATATAAGCAAATTGTGACATAGGCGCAAATAATAAACGAGTTTCACAAGAGAAAACACAAACTGACGCACTTTCTGAAAACAGATATTTATATTCTTTGTGGAAACAACATCAAACTGTTAATAAATAAACAAAAATTTCAAAACAAAAATGCTTTGATTAAAAAAAATAGAAAAAATTTGAAATTTTAGAGAAATAAAAGTAAAATTTTCAAAATGGAGGATTTTTTAAGAGTGAAATGAATATTGACAGGACCCTTTCGAGGTATGATTTAAAATATATATTCATTGAAATTCATTTTTTTATGAAATATTTTTTCTCTTTTTCTAGGCATTGAGTCCCGTAGAAAATATCGCAAAATGGATAAATTAAAAGGTGGAAAGAAAAAGTCTATGAACAAATCAATTCGACATGCCAAAATGGTGAGTTCTCCAAATCTCTCCTATGTAGGTATTTTTTTTGTTTTTATACGAATTCCATATTTAATGTGGACAATGGTGTAGCAGTTCAAAAATTATAATTCGGATTAATATATAAAGTTTTTTGGAGGATTGAGCTCCCTGATCAATAGTAATGTAGGGGAAAGTCGGACAAAACCGGGTAGTTGGACAAAACAGGAGTTAACTTTTTATGGCTACTTGTGGGGAAACAGCCAAAACTTGTAGTATTGCTTCCAGGCGAGCACCTTAACAATGCCCAGGCAAGGGCGGATCCAGAGGTGTTTCTCGGGGGGGGGGGGGGGGGGTAATCTGGTGTAACTCGTCGCACAGCACACAATTTTTTCTTAATTTCGGTAATTTAAAGGCGCATTCTGTACTTGTTTGCCAGAATATAAATACAAATCAAATTTTTAAGTATTAATTTTTAAAATTTTACATTAAAAATAAATTTTTTTTCGAAAAAAAAAGTATTTTTTTTTAAATCTCGGAGGGGGGGGAATATTACCCCCTTTACTTCGTAGTCGGGCAAAACTGGGAAACGGGTCGACGGACATAACCGGGTGGACACGAGCAATGCAAATTAACAAGACCAAACTGTCATTTGTGATTTTTGTGGCTAAAATGTTTAAAAAAATCTTAAGATCTTAATCCGTCGACCCGTTTCCCAGTTTTGCCCGACTACGAAGTAAAGGGGTAATATTCCCCCCCCCTCCGAGATTTAAAAAAAATACTTTTTTTTTCGAAAAAAAATACTTTTTTTCGAAAAAATTTATTTTTAATGTAAAATTTTAAAAATTAATACTTAAAAATTTGATTTGTATTTATATTCTGGGCATAACTTAAATCAATGTTTAATTTAAAACTAACCGGTAACCGTTGGCTCTAGTTGAAACATTATGTTTTAATAGGAGAATTAAATTCAAGTATGATACACAAGGTTTTTTGTTTCGATGATTTATTTATTTAACATTAACACTTAATACGCATTTCGACACAAGTGTCATCATCAGAAGTGAATTACATACATTACATCAGTATGTAACTCACTTTTGATGATTACACTTGTGTCGAAATGCGTATTAAGTGTTAATGTTAAATAAATAAATCATTGAAACAAAAAAACCTGTGTATCATACTTGAATTTAATTCTCCTCCTATTATATATTCAGTATTTATATACAGTATATATCGAGAGAAGGTATTTTTGTTTAATAAATAGTTTTATTGCAATGTATTAATGTGTTTTTTCTTTCCAGTTCCCGGTTTTGCCCGACCTGGTCGGGGGGGGGGGGGGGGTTACAATGAACATTTTCAGAAAATGGGTTTTTATGATCTTAATTGCAATTGTTCACCATTGATTTTGTTGCTTTTTTTCAGAAGGGATCAATTAATTAGTTTAATACAAATTTTGGCTGTTTCATTCCCATAGTGAATAAATAAAAAGCAAAAACCATTAGGGTCCCAGTTGTATCCGATTTTCCCCTATGTGCAGGGAGCGCCACAATTAAGTCCCCACCTGATAACTAGAGCCCTAAGTATATAGTGTATAGTGAATTAATTTTAATGACTGAAAAGGTAAAACGTAAAATCTGGTACAGATGATTTTATTTTACCTTTTCAAATTTAAAATTATTTCACCATTTACCATATACTTCAAGCTCTAGCTATCAGGTGGGGACTTGATTGTGGCGGTCACTGTACATGATAATAATAACTAATAATTTAAATAAGTAAAAGAGGTTTGTCTCGGAAAAAAGAAATATAAAATCAACTTTTGATTACAAATATATTCAAAATGGCGATATATTGATAGTAAAGAATTAGTAAAGTTGCCCGTTTTTACTTTTTTCTATGAGTACATACAATGTCTTAATTTTTTTTTTTTTTTTTTTTAGACAAGCTCTTTGCCTCCAAAATTGGTGACTAACGATATCCGACATGAAAAATTAACAAAAGGTTTTGTAATTGAAGAACCAAAAAATACATCGAATCAAAATAAAAAGAAAATAAAACAAAATCAGAATAATAAAAGAATTAACAAAAAAGATATGATCGACAAAATGGAAAGTTCAACATTCCCTGTTGTGCCTAAGGTCTTTCTATATTGGGTTCTTTATTTTAATAACTTTTAAAGAAACAAGGGTGGATTTTTTTTTTTTTTGGGGGGGGGTACTTTTTTAGTTCATTTTCACCTTCATATATTTTTAGTTTCCGCTTTTAAATATTTTGTTTATATTTATAGGTGATGATAACTGCAAAAAAGGAAGTTATCAATACAACAAAAAACAAGAAAAAAGAAAGCAAGGTAATTTTTATTTGTTTTTCTCTCTTCTTATTCTTTTGATTAATATTTCTCTTTTTGTTTTGTTTTTCAAGCCTTCTTCAAAAGAGAAAGGTGAAGAAAAATTAAAGAAATCATCATCAGATAAAAAAAGATTAAGTCCTAAAAAGAATTCAGATGACGTTGAGAAAGGAATTAAAGTGATTAAAAAAGCGCCTAATACGAGCAGCAATAGCAAAAAGCGAACACCTGATATGACAACGAGTAACCAGAAAAAGAGAAAAGGCGGAGGTGACAAGGTATAAGAGAAAAACATTCCACTGAAAACTTTACTTTCTCTTACCCTATATATGAAATATATTTTTCATTTCTCAAACAAAAATATAGAATTTAGCCATAAAAATATTTAGTAATTGGCCATATACCCGTGTATATGTAGACTATATATAAAATA
>JAKCPI010008729.1:0-28849 GCA_023213315.1 Euborellia annulipes | reverse complement strand
GACAGATGGATGGATAGGCTCACTTCATAATTTATAGTCTATATAATTTTAAAAGAAAATCTAATAATTTGTATAATTTTTCATTTAAAGAGATTTAATTATTTATAAATATTTTATTTTATTATTAGCAATTAATCAATTAATTTTGTTTTATTTCTCTCATTAATTTTCGTTAGAGATTTTCAGCAAATTTTTGAGCATCTTCAAAATTTCATAATTTTAACGGGTAGTTAGTCAAACAGAACGCTCAACAATTATATATAAAAATAGAAGATTCTGCCTTTGACCTTTAAAGATACTTGCTTCGTTATTATATCAAGACTACTTCAAATAATTTGTTTTTAACAAATTAAAATACAAATGTTGTAACGAGCTATCATTTGCTCATAAAGAAAATAAAGTTATTTAGCCCTCGCTTTTTTCTTCATATGATGAATTATTTAAAACGCACCAGAAAATTACTTTATGATTATTTAATAAAAAAATGAAGTTGTATTTACAGAAATTACACGAAATCTCTTCTAATTGAGTTGTCTGAGTGAATAAAACGTTTGTTAATCAATCATCAGTCGCAATTAATAATAACGCAAAAATTGATAAAAATAAATCAACGTCAGAAATTTAAATCCCATATCCCATGGATGGCATGTTTCCCTTTCTCCAAGGAGGATTTGTACTGGCATAACAACAAATTCCGCGTTGAGTCCCCCCCCCTCCCCCCGTTAACTGAGATTCATGGCCATCCTCTGATTTAAATAAATCGCTCTTTGTTTGTCTTTGGCAACTTAATGAAAGCATTTGAAAGAAGCACGTTCTAAGGACGGACCTTAATTGGTCCAAAGTGCGAACGTCAAAAGTTTTTAATTTTAATTTATTCTATTCACAACATCACAAGTGTGAGGTCAGAGCCACTCACTCACTCGTTAGGTGCGAGATAATCGCGTTAAAATAGATGTTTATATTGACGATGATTTCAAAATAAATTTAGACTTTAAACGATACTTGTTATTAATTTTGGGAACCAAATGGTTAAAATAAATTCATTTAAAAACCTCTCGGATACGGAAATAATAAAATAGCTAAGGGTTATTTCGACTTCTTGCTAATCCCCCCCCACCTCTGGAATTAACGCTATTAGATAGAATCAAGGAAAAAGTAGAAAACTAAACACTCCAATCCTTCATTTCCCCTCCAATATCGAAAACTAATAGTCCCTTTTTTTTTTTTTTAAATAAAAAAAACATTCACACTTTTTTCTCATTCACACTCACACTCACACACACATTCACACAGTCTTTTCGGCAACTCAGGCCATATAAGACTTTGACGATAACCGTTGTAATTAATAAATCAATTTGGGGTTCAGGCATTTCTATTTAAGCCATCTGGTATCCAAATGGCTTAAATAAAATCATCGGACTGCCTGGGTCCGAACCCGCGACGTTTGGTATAGGAGGTAGGCACGCTACCTACTACGCCAGACCCGGGGGCTAATAGTCCCTTATTTTAATAATTTTTATATTCTATTTTTCCTTCCAAAAATGAGAGGGAAAGAGAGCGAAAACAAATTCATTAATGGTGAAGTCATCAATTCTTAGTGGAAACTTGTATAGGGAGAACTCAGAGCCTAAGGAAGACAAGAAACATTTCGGGTAAACTGGCTTTTTTGGTTACTACACTGTAAAAAAATTTTGTTGATTTTACATTTGTGTAGGAAGCAAATTACATAAACAAAAACATACTAAATTTATATACTTAAATATTTATTAATTCATATACCCGAAAAAATAAGGTGCAGCCGGTAGTTGACCTCCAATTTGTACTCGGAGTGCCCTTACCACTAGACCACAGCACGACATTCGGGTATATGAACTCAGTTGGAAAGCAATTTTAGTCATCACAAGAAATGGACCCAAATTTCTCCCTCGACCAGGTGCAAGGTAAGGGCACTCCGAGTACAAATTGGAGGATCCGTGGTTCAACTCCCGGCAGCACGCCCTTATTTTTGCGGGTTTATGAATTAATAAATATTTAATTATATAAATTTCCGTTTCGCGGCTTACATTACGCGATATATATAATATCTTAAATATTATATATAATTTCTTATTTATTAAATACTAAATTTAGTAAGTCTTTACAAAAACCATTTACAAATGTATTGTAATTTTTGAAAAAGATTTGAAAATTAGAGTGCGATTATGTGGTAATTTTAGAATTCCCAAACTGCTTTCAAAAAAAATAAAATTTTTAACAAAAATTAGTATACAATGTATGTAAATTACAATACATACTCTATTTTTCGTAGAATTGTAATTTTAAAATGTTTTTTTTTTTTTTTTTTTTTTTTTTTTTTTGTTGTAAATATTTGAACGCATAAATTTGTAAATTTAGTATTCCAAAACACACTAAAATTAAGATTTTTTTTTACAGTATAGGTTTGGACCAAATTTCCACATGAGGCTCTCCCGTTTCGGGAAACTTATATAACCTTTCTGACACCGTCCCAGCTCTGATGAAGGTCCAAAACTAGGACAGAAACGTTAGTCGTGGGGTGATTCAATAAAGAAATCGGGTCATGTAACTAAAATTTCATTGATCTATTTATTGAGTTTTTAAGATAAAATCAGGGACGTTGAAGTCGAATTTATTTAGAGAAAGTAAGAGCGTAGACATACCACCAAGAGAAAAGATATTGGACAACCCCCCTCACTTCTACCTGAATTTAGAGTCTTTTGAGGTATGCATACAGGGCCGTAACTAGGCAGATACAACAGATACACGGTGCACCTGTTGCATCTGCCTAGTTACGGCCCTGTATACATACCTCAAAAGGCTCTAAATTCAGGTAGAAGTGAGGGGGTTGTCCAATATCTTTTCTCTTGATGGTACGTCATCATAAATTGAAAAGTTTAATAACATCGTTTTTTTTTTTATTAATTTCCTTAATTCACTCAACTTAATTTTTTTGTTGATTACCCACAAATTTTTAAATTGTTTTGACAGTAAGAAGATTAACAAAAAGATTAATTACCCCTCTTGTTGCTTGATAGCGTTAAAAAAATAAAAAATCACGGACCAGCCATCAGAAGATTAAATATATATTAAAATATAATCATAACAAACGAGGATGAATATTCATACATAACGTTAAAAAAAAAACACAGAGAGGAGTGGGGGGGGGGAATAAAATTCCAGTCCTGGGTTGATTATCACAAGGTCCAAAAACAGGTCCAGCACAGCATCATTAACTCATAATCGCGGGTCCATTTTCTCTCCGGATCACTCAGATTAAGACAATAATACTATATCATCAAATTAACAATCTCGGAGGGACACAAAAAAAAAAAGAATATTATTTTCGTTAGTATTAATTATAAAAAGAATATTATAAATAGAACAAAGTTTGATGAACGATCTCCGATCCCGAAATTACTTTGACAGACAGACAGAGGAGGAGGAGGAAAAAAAATTCCTTTTTTTTTATGTTAGAATTAATTATCGATTAAGGGGGGGACGTTTAATAGCTCTTGGGACCGAAGATTTATTTAATTTATGTGTTGAATTTACTAAATTTGGAACCGAAAAAACACTTTTTACTTTTTTATTATTATTATTATTAATTTTACGATGGAATTTTCGAATTAAAAAAAAAGAAAAAAAATAAAGTATTTATTTTTTTGTAGAAGAATTTTTAAATAAAAAAAAAAAAAATTGATTAAGTAAAAAAAGTGAGAAACTGCTCTAGAAAAATTGCCCTATTGTTTTTTTTTTTTTTTTGAAATTTTTTGAGTGATTTATCTAGTTCTGATGCAAATGTGTGGGTTTGGATTTTTTTCTAACTCCACCACTGCTTTTTTTTTTTTTTTTTTTTTCTTTTGATGGATCCTGCGGACGTTTTTTTTTTTTTTGTTTAATGAATTCTCTACCAAATGAGAAAAGAATTAAATACTCTTTTATTTAAAATTTAGCAAGTTGCAAGAGACAGTTGACTAATATATGTTGGAAGTTTACTTATTTACTTATTTTATTGTTTTATTTTTATTTTTTTATTTTATTTTATACTTATTTTTTCGGTTTTAATTAAATAAATCCATCATCAGATTATTGACAATCTCAAGGTGTACGCCGTTGAGATGATGAGTTGTTATATATAAACATAGGCTATACAAAATTAAATAAAAATACAATATTTGCATATACGATGTCATATGCTCATCAGTAAACACGGCCTGTAGATACCTCTTACCTTCAGTAATCGAAAGTTGTGTGCTGTGCTCCAGTCACACCAGATTTGTTTTATTGAAATAATATACCTTATACCTGTCATTTGGGGTGATTCCACTTCTGAAATACGCATTATTTCAAATAACCTAGTGTATCATTTACAATATTAAAAAATCTTAATTTTAGTGTGTTTTGGAATATTAAATTTACAAATTTTAATGATAATTACTATGCATTTGTCTACTAAATTTACAAATTTATGTGTTCAAATATTTACAACGTTTTAAAATTACAAATAGAGTATGTATTGTAATTTTACATACATTGTAAGCCTATAGTAGTATTGTATGGGAATTCTAAATTTACCACACAATTGCACTCTAATGGCTTTCTAAAATCACAATACATTTGTAAATGGTTTTTGCAAAGACTTACTAAATTTAGTATGTTTATGTAATTTGCTACCTAAACAATTGTAAAAGCAACAAATTTTTTTTTACAATGTAATTAAAATAAATTAAAATTATCGAACCCAAAGAGGCAAAAGGACAAAGGGTCAGTGCGAATGTTGGATCTCAGGTAGAAAATATTCAAATATTTGTTTGTTTTTTTTTTTGAAAACATGAGAGAATCGAAAGGATGAAAAATTAAATCAAATTAACAACTCCCCCCCTCACTCTTGGGCTTCTCAACGATTATTATTAATATCTCAATGGATACCCTCCTATTTATAAAATGATTGTTTTTATTCCATTGAAAAGGAGGAAATAAATTGAGGCGGCGAATCGATTGATCGAAGCGACTTGGAGAATCGACAGATGAGTATAAATCAATCCAACGGAATAATTATTCAATTCCATCCTATTTTGTTTGATATTTAATACAAAACCCCAAACGGTCAAAACAAATACAAAATTAATACATTTGCAATTATAAATAAATAAAAAAAAAAAAAACTTGATTCCAACATAATTAATTTTTTATGGTAATTTCAATAGACAAGGCTTTTATTTATGGAACCGCTAATCAGAGATGGATGAAATTCCTAGTCCTAGAGGAGCCTAAGCCCACTATATATTTATTAGCCTTTTGAAATTGAGGCGAATATCTCAAGCCCTCGGTGAAATTTCATAACAATCCGTTGAGTGAGATTCTCAAATAGTACATGACTAGCTGCAGCGCCCGCCTCCAGCCGTTTCGATCCCGCCAGCGGTCTTCCCTTGATCATAGGCCGTTATTTTTTTATCTATCTAGCTATAGACAATTTATATTAATTCACGTATCTAGCATATTGAGAAATTCCTTAACTTAATTAATTTGAATATATTTTGACTTTTCGAGAGATTACTTGACGAGATGGTTAGCAGGTGTAGGTTTAGTATTAAAGGGGAACGGAAGCGAAGGTGTTACGCATGTTTTTCCCGATAAGATGGCGTTGTGTGTCATTAAAAGTATGCCCAAATAACAAGTAATTCAAAAATTTGCCAAGAGATTGTAATATATATTTTCTCTATAGGTTCGGACTGGATTGCAGCTTAATATTAATAGACAAAAAAGAAATCTTCATATAAATACTTTTTATTATTTATATTATATAACAATGAGGTGAAGACTTGAAACAATAGTTGTACTCAAAGTTTGTATTGAAACGTAACATAAAAAAAAAACTAAAACAAAAGTGAACAGAATAGTTAGGGAAGAACAAATTATAAATATAATGTATTTCACTCGTATTTTTACTCACCGTGACAAAAGATATCATATAATTCATATATATATATATATATATATGTATATTTGTTTTAAAATAATAAGAAATCAGAATAAATACGAAAATCAGTAAAGTAGAGAGATAGAGAAAGCTCACGAGAGAGGCAAAGGAAGTCTAAGTAGTCAAAATGGAGAGTGTCAAAAACAGTACTCGCGAGTTAGCAAGCAGTCTCTCCGTTTCGCCACCAGAGGGAATCTCGAGCGAAAAATGCACCGCTACAAGATGTCAGAATGGTAGCTAATGATATTTAATGCATTTGGTTGATTTTCATTGATCATTTAACAATAAATACTTTATAAATGTTATTATATATTATGTATCTTTTATAAAAGCATAAAAATATATAAATATAGGCTAATACTATATCGACTGTTAGACTAGCCTGCCATCTATTGCAAGAATGCTGAACTAATTTGACATTTGGTTTTTAAATAAATCATCTAAGCTTATTTTAAAAATTTCTTAATTAATATGTGATTAATAATAACAATAAATTCATTTTTAAATTTAAAAAAAATTAAAGATTATTGGAACAGATTGTTTTTTTTGTATTTGTTTGATAACAAAAAAATTAATTACGATAATTTTTTAATAAGTCATTAAAAAAATTATAGCTCGATGTCCCAATAATCTCTTATGAATTTAATTCATTTAAAAAAAAAACCGCATTGAAAAATTCCTTATACTAGACAATTTTTTTTTAAGTAGTTTTTTAGACGTCACTCCTGAACCCCCTTAATAAGTTATTTTTTCTCATAATCTTAGAGGAAAGTACCCAAATTCGGACCCCCATTTTGTTTTTATAGTATAAAGTATATAAATTATTGAAAAAACCTGTTTTAAAGATATGTAATATTTACTTTACTATGTGATGTACTATTGGTAATTTATTTATGGCAAATATATATGTATAAATTACAGGGGTAACAATTTTTTAAAAAACTTACACTTTGGTGATTTTCAAAAAGGTTGCCTAAACTGGACCCCTGGGTAAAATGACCAAAAACTTAATTTACTGAACTAGGAAAGGGAATAAATCTGAAAAACAATTATAGAACGGTTTGACAAAAAATATATTTTTTTATTTTAACATTTTTTAATGTAAAAATTGAAAATGTGATTGAAAAAAAAAATAAAAATAAATGTGAAAATTGAAAAAAAAGGAATGTTGAAAATGTGAAAAGTCAAGGTAAATACTTCAACATTGGGTTTTATAAGGGATAGAAGTTTACATTAAAGTTTTACATAAAACATCACACATTATGTAGGGGGTCCAGTTTAGGCAACTGTTGGGGGTCCGTTTTAGGCACCTCACTTCTGCATTTTCAAAACGCCATATTTGATAAAAAAAACATCACATTGGAAATAATTACATGGTCAAATGATTCCTTCAACATTACCATTTAAGAATATATAAGGGTTGGAAGGCTTACCTGTCACTTATCGCGTCCAATTAAAAAAAAACTGAGCACTCACAAAAACTTTTAATTTTGCCAAAACACGTAATGACTAAATGTCAAGTAAACAACTAGAGCAGGTGACGTTAGGGCACTTCTACTTTGTGGTGGAATCTTGCACTAGTATTTACACTCATGATTTTACACTGTCTTTCGCTAAGTTTCAGCACTAAACAGAGACAATAACCATGGGGGTCCACATTAGGGCAGGGGTCCGTATTTGGGTACTTTCCTCTATTATTAAAGAATACATTTTGAATAAAATAAATAACAAAATAGGCAATAAGCAAAAAAAAAAAAAAAGCAATGGGGAGAAAAATAAAAAAAAAAGAAACATACTTGGAATGAAACAAAAAGTGGTAGAGAGAGAGAGAGAGGCTATTGTTTGGAATCTCCCCCCTTCTCTCTTTTGCCTTTTGTGGCGGACTGCATAAATTAACCGAGTGCACACACAAGTGAGCCGTTTTTCTTTCGGGGGGGGGGAGACGAGAGAAAGAAAGAAAGAGAGACAGACAGTCTCCATCAAATGCTCCACCAGATAAATCTTTAACCAGAGCTTATCTTTCTTTCTACTCATTTTAGATAATGATAATTTTTTATTTATTTTTTTTTTCTTGTCGTTGAGTATTTATATTTAGTGGCCATCAAAATTTATTGGCTTAAGATCACCCATCCAGGGTTCACCAACGCTTGCTCTTGCTTGACAACAAAGATCACGATGCAGATTCTTGTTTAACTAAAACAATTCAATTGAAATTAATTTTTGTCATATATACCACGTGAATTGCAATATCTATATAATTTAAGAAAATCCCAAATGAGCAACGCAGCTAGTCGTTTTTGCAATTTTTATTTAACATTAAGTGCCAGAGCCAACGTTTCGGTCACATATAGGACCATCATCAGGGCCAAGTCATTGTCAATTTATTGATCTTCTTGATCATATTGGCCAAAGAAATTATTTATAATATAACAAATCCAGTTACAATCCTCAGTCCATAATAACACACTATATCTAACAATTTGGTCATTGGATTTGTGATGATTAGAGACCGGATTTTAAGCAAAATGCTTATTGCTCAATTATATAAGCAGCCATTAGATATTTAATTTCTATACGAATTAGGAAAAACTAAGTGCATTGAGATTGCATTTTTTATGCTTTTTTTGCTTTTTTTGAGTTTTTATGCTTTTTTTCCCTTTCGTGCTTATTTGAACTTATTTTACGAATATTTATAATTTTTTTTTTTTTTATTAAAAAACACACTTTTTTCCCATTCACACACGCATACACCAGGGACGTGTATAAGAGGGGGGGGGGAGGGCCCCCCCCCAAAAAAAAAAAAAAATTTTTCAAAAGCCCCCGCAGTGCGAAAAATTATAGCATTGTAAAAAAAAATTTTCCGCAGGGTGAAAAAATTTGGTTCCGCAAAAACAAAATTTTTCGCAGGGCGGGACAGAAATAAATTTAGTTTCTTTAAAAAAAAAATTTGTATACGCCATTGGTAAGAGTAGAAGTTGCTTATGAGATGCTTTTTTTCAACTTTTATGCTTATTTAACAACTTTTTATTCAAGTTTTTTATGCTTTTTTAAGCACTTTTTTCCATTTTTTTTATGCTTTTTTGTCCGGTCTCTAGTTATTATATAAATAATTTTTTTGGCTAATATGACCAAGAGGATCAATAATGTCTTGGCCCTGATCATGGCCCTATATGTGACCGAAACGTTGGCCCTGGCACTTTATGTTAAATAAAAATTGAAAAAAAACGACTAGCTGCGTTTGGGATTTCCTGAAACCTAAATTATATTACAAATTGCGAAAAATTTTTCCCTAAAATTTTCGTTTTTTTCCTCTCGTGAAATTCATTTGACCTTTTTTTCCTATACGAGTCTCATCCTATCTTTTCAAAGCAAGTTTCCCGAAAATAATCCATTAATCGAATTATCATATATAACGTTTTTTTTTTTAACACACTTTTTTCCCATTCATACTCACATTCACACAGTCTTTTCGGCAACTTAGGTCATTTAATACTTTAAACGATACTCTAATGATAAAAATTTCTAGAATTGAATGGCTGTAGATATTCTAATTGGAAACAGGAACGGGAGCCTTCCCGGGAACAGCAGCCAGGTTGAATAAAAACTTTATATTTCTTAGCCGATGTTTCGGGTGCAAGTCGCACCGGCAAAGGAAAATTGTCAAAATTTAGTACAAGGGGCTATCGGTACTTAAAATTAATTTCGTATGATTCGTACGAATACATGTATAAACATGAAATTAATTTTAAGTACCAATTATACCTGTACTAAATTTTGACAATTTTGCTGCCCCTGAGGATGGGTGCGACTTTGCACCCGAAACATCGGCTAAGAAATATAAAGTTTTTTATTCAACCTGGCTGCTGTTCCCGGGAAGGCTCCCGTTCCTGTTTCCAATTAGATACTCTCTTATGTTTTAATATATCTATTGAGGGTTCAGGCATTCTTATTTAAGCCATTTGGTATCCAAATGGCTTAAAAGAAATCATCGGATTGCCTGGGATCCGAACCCGCGATCCTTGGTATACAAGGCCAGCATGCTAACCCACACACCAAGCCCGTGGGCCTTATATAAAATTTATATGTATTTAAAATATTTATATTTTGTTATCATAGCAACCATTTCTCCTATCTTTCCATTGAGGTGTACAAGAGTAAAGTGCGCTTCAAAAGATTTCAAGGGCAAAATGAGAATATACATTTCAAAAAGCATCTAAAAAGATAATTGATTTTTGAATTTTAATCAAAATCGTTGAAGCGAATTTTGAGAAAATCAAAATAAACTGAAAAAGTGCATCAGTAAAGTACTAGTACTCTTTGGCCGATTTTGTTCAAAAGCTTCGTGTCACGTCCCATGGGGGTGCCTAACTTAAATATAAAATTTCAAGCTCCTAGCTCAATTCATTCATGTTTAAAAACGAACACACACACTAACAGACCATATCGCGAACACCACTTTTTTTGGACTGCAAACGTGTATATCCATCAAAATCTAATACTTTCTCACTATATATATATATATATATATAGGTAAGAGAAAGTAAAAAAATTCAATATTATCCATTTATAAACATAACCTAATAAAAAGAAATCACAGAGTAGAGTTCTATATTTCGAGAATGGAGATAAAGAATGAGCAAAGTGGCAGCATAATTGACCTCAATTAATGACCCCGGGGTCACAAGGCACACACACACACACACGGACAGGTGGACACAAAAAAAAGCTGTGATATTTTCTCTTTTCTCTTCGGCAGTCTCCATGACCAAATTGGCTCTGCAGGCAAGTGTGTAGCTACAATAAAAAAAAAAGAAGCCATTCCAACATTAGAGCCCCTTAATACAAAACTGGTATTTGTTTGCTAATATTTTCCTTTATTTTATTATTTCTTTTCTTTTTTCTAGACATGCAATCAACTCAGTTTTCAAAACTGGTTTGCGCGCCCTCTTAAAGATTCAAACTTTTTTTTTTTTTTTAATATATTTTATTATAAATAAATAAATAAATAAATAAAAACATGTCGTTTTCTAGATTTCTTCTCTATGAAGTCTAACAAACAAGATTTTTGTCGGTTTATTTCAAATTTTCAATTCTAAACACAAAAGACATGTCTGCTAGAAAATCTATTGTAAAATTATCCCTTTTTGTTTTGTGTCATTAAAAGACTTTGATGTATGAAATAAAAAAAAAAAAACTCGTTATTTGTAAAAAAAAATCATTGTGTGGTTTTATGAAACCACGATGCATGTGAAACTTTTTTTTTTCGGATCGTAGGCGTTTAACTGGAAATTTTAATTTTAAATTTAATTTTTAAATTTATAATAAAAAAAAAAAAAAAAAAAAAAAAAAAAAAAAAAAAAAACATTGTGTGGTTTTATGAAACTATGATCCAAGTGAAACTTTTTTCGGATCGTAGGCGTTTAACTAAAAATTTTCAGAAAATTATTCAATTAAGGGTATTAAAATCGCGTTTTTTAATCTTAACTTAATAATTGGAAAATGGGAAATCAATAGACGCATGTTAAAAACTGAGAACAATATTTATTTAGTAATTGAAGATTTGAATCATTTTAAATTATTTTAAAAATTATATTTTTTCAATTTAAAAATTGAATAATTAAATCTCACAAATATTTTTTTATAATTCGTCATATATATTAAATTTCAACTCCTATTTTTGTCGTGAGGGCTCGCTGGTGTAGTGAGCTAGGGTGTCAGTTTCTGCAAAGAAGATCCCTGTTCAAATCCTTGGCGTGCGGGATTTTTTCATTAAATAAAAATATTTATTTAATGTAAACAAATCGTCAAGCAAGCCCTGGATTGGAATATAGGATCCTTCCACAATAGCCCTCAGGCAACTCTACGAGGAGAGGGAGTTGCTGTGACATCCCCGTCCTGTGGAAGGGACGTAAAGAAGGTTCCCTCTCAGTGATGCATTCTTCGAAAGGAGTAGGCTACACGCCGGTGCTGAGGGAGTCCCTCCTCAACTAGGACATCCTCCATAGCATAGAAGAGGTTGGATATAAGGAGCCGGTTGGAACCAGAAATAAGGATTAGTTCACTAGCTAGAGACGAGAGCAGGAGGAGGAGCTAGAGATAGGAAATGATGTAACTTCACGGGGTGCCGGTAGATGGCTATGGCCAGAGGCCGGTTGGGTTTGAGGTGTGTGTCTCCGTACACGTAAGCACCTCGGGTAAATAAACGGGGATCCCGATAGGAATTTCAAAAATAAAAAAAAAAAATATTTTTGTCGTCACAGCTTGTATCGTCACGGCTTGCAACGCGACATGATGATAGAATAACGAAAAAATTTGAGAGGATCAAATAAAAGTTTCACTTGCAAATAATTATATTCGAATAATTTGATTTTTTTTACTCTTTGTTATTAATATTTGGCTTATAAATATGAAGTATGATTTAAATTTGAAATCAAAATTAAAAATTAAATTTCCTATTTATAACATTATTTGTAGAAAAATATTTGTAGGATTTAATTTAATTTTAATTTTTTAAATATTTTTTTTATTGACTTCGAATCTACCTGACGGATTTGGTGGGGTATTTTTCTATCCAGTGCCGCAACAAGGGCAGGGGCCGAGGGGGCGCCAGCTCTGGGCGCATTAAAGAAAAGGGCGTCGGCAACGTTTATATATTTACAAAAAAAAACAAAATGTATTATTCATTGTAGTGAAGACAAAAAATAACAAACAAAAATAATCCTGAATATTTTGTTATCAGAAGGAATATTTATAAATAATTTTTTTATCTCATTTAGTCTGGTCTAGGTTGGCGGGAGGGGGGGGGGTAAATTATTATATTTTACTTAGGAAAGGTAAGGCAATGAGAAAATGACTTTTATCCTAAGTTAGTTACTAAGAAATTTCTTTTAACTTTTTTTTTTATGAGATTCAGAAGAGTCTTGCTAATCCGTATTTCGATACTCTGCCATAAATCCGGCATTTTGAAAAGCTACTTCTTCGGGATATTTCAGCCAAAAAATCCTCGAATTTTTGACACGATCGCAATACTTTCTCTCTCTATATATTTTATATATAGAGTAAGAGAAAGTAAAAAAATCTTGTGAGACTGGTCGCACCAGATTTTATTTTGGCTGCAACTGTAGCTAGCAGTTTCGATGGCATCCTAAAAATAAGAATACAGATAATGTAGATACAAATATTGTTTTGATAAGCCACCACTACCTTGGCCCAAATACAAATAAATCTTCCTATATTCAAGATATTTAGACTAGGAACCGACCGAATATTCGGTTTCGGTTACGGTTTCGGCCAGTTTCGGCCAAAAATCATGGTTTCGGCCAAAAAGTAGCCGAACCTTTCGGCCGGCCGAAACTTGAGTCTGAAAAGATGGGATGAGACTCGCATGAAAAAAAAAAGGTCAAATGATTTGCGCTTGAAGGAGAAAAAAATTTTGTCTCCCCTAAAAAAAAGATAAAATGATTTTCAAAGAGGGGAAAAAAATTTCAAAAAAAAAAAAAAAGGTAAAATATAAATTTTTTTATAGGAAATACAAGTTTCGGTTACGGTTTCGGCCGAAACTAAGGTTGAGGCCGAATATTCGGTTTCGGCTGAAAATCTTGTTTCGGTCGGACCCTAATTTAGACATATATTTAGTTTCCGACAGTACGGTACAGTGAGGGTCAATATTAATTCCCACCCATGCGTTTTCTACTTGTGATTATTTAATTGTTTTTATAAAAGAAAATAAAAAAAATCTTTATTGGAAATTTACTAGGTTTGAACCATGAAAGTTTCCATTAAAAAATATATAATATTTTTTTTTTTTTTTTAAACAATGAAATAAATCACAAGTAGAAAACGCATGGATGGGTCTTGATATTGTCCCTCACTGTACATTCGAGAGATGTAAAATTTATAAGCATGGGAAAATATTTCTTTTCCATGGCCGTATTTTTCACAAAAAATCAAATGCGTCATCTTACCCGATTTGTCCTCTTCCCTTACTTTACAATGGGTTTTATTATAATTTGTTTGTCATATTTTTGTATTTATTTAAAAAAAAAGGTATATTAAAAACTATTTTATTCTAAGATATGTACTTTTATTTTGTTAATTATAAGATTCTGAAGAATGAGTCTTTTGAACTACGAAACGTTGACGCATAGCGGGTGGTGAAAATCCGATTAAATTGACCTGAATATCATCTCCGGATTTTTATTTATCTACCACCTCTTTCTCAATAATATTCACCAGTCAGTCCCCTGTCCCCTATCTTCATCTGGCTTAATTTGTATAATCACAAATTTGATTTGAATGTTTGCTCTTTAATTATAATAACCAGCAAGAAATTCAAAAAATGTCGCCATTTTCTAATTTATTTACAAAGAGAGAGAGAGAGAGCTCTCTCTAATCTTTCTTTAACTATTTATTAAAGTGTTTTGTCGTTGTTGTTATGTCGTGTAACTTGTTAATATAATGTTCATTTTAAATTAAGTATGATCATCATTCGCTTGCTTCCCTTCTTCCCTTGACAAAAGGGTTTCAAGATTGAGTTTTCGAGAGAGTTGCAATTCCCTTGGGCTAATGAATCTTTTAAAATTGTCATCTCGTTAAGATTAGATAATAATTTGGAGTTTAAAATACAATTTCGAAAATTCCTTTTATTTATTTAAAAATTAAAATTGGCCCGTTAATAATAAATGATTAGAGAAGCGTTAAAACAATTTGTCTTTTGTAGAGGGAATATTATTGGCCAAATTTATTTTCTTGAACCAAAAGCAACGTTTCGGTTCTTTTTAAAACCCTCATCAGGTTAATAATTAAATTTTCTCTTTATTTTTTGTCCCGTATCACGGCATTTGAGGAGCGGCACGCGACTTTTAATAGTAGGATATCAAACATATCCATCCATTTTCAAGTGATGAAATATAGAATACACTTAAAAAAAAATATGAATTTTCAATCCTTTTTCATATTTTCTTTCGTGCTTGAATTTTAATATACCCAGTTTGTGAAATCATATTCTTAAACTAGTTTATTATATAAAAAAAATCTACTTATATATATAGTTGCGTGGAATGGAGTCAGCCAAGGAAAATGAAAAACAAAATTTATTCTGCCGACGTTTCGAGCGCCCGTCACGCTCTTCCTCGGGACAGTATAAGTGTCAAGTATTTTAGATGGCAAAATAATACTTGACACTTATACTGTCCCGAGGAAGAGCGTGACGGGCGCTTGAAACGTCGGCAGAATAAATTTTGTTTTTCATTTTCCTTGGCTGACTCCATTCCACGCAACTATATTTAATACTCACAGCCATTATAATAATTTCTATTTGTATATATATAATAGCGGAGTGTCCGTCTAGAATAAAATCGGCCAAAGAGTACTACTAGTACTTTACTGAAGTACTTTTTCAGATTTTTTTTGAATTTCTCAAAATTCACTTGAACGAATTTGAATAAAATTCATAAATAATTTAAATTGGGTATAGGAGACAATGATAATTGAATATAATACTGTTAACCTTGTATTCTAACAATTAATCGTCCTGAGGAAGGTCGTGATTTGCGACCGAAACGTCAACGGTTAATTAATTAAATAAAAGTTTTTATTTAATTCCTTGACTGCAAAGTCTACTATACCCAATTCAAAATCTACAGCCACTTCTCATCACTAAATAAATCAATTATTTTTTAGGTTCTTTTTAAAATGTATATTCTCATTTTGCCATTGAAATCTCCTGAAGACCACTTTACTCTTGTACTTCATAGGAAAGATAGGAGAAATGGTTGCATGGTAACAAAATATAAATATTTTCCCATTATTATAAATTTTACATCTCTCGAGTGTCAGAAATAAATATATGTCGACACAAAAAATCTGGTGTGACAAGCACAGAACACAACTTTCGATTACCTAAAGTAAGAGAAAGTTGTGTGCTCTGCTAACAGTCTTGCTAATCACTTATTTTGGACGGAGGGAGTATATATTGTGTTCTGGGGAAACTCCCAAAAACAAAAGTTTAATTAATGTTTTCAATTTTCTTTTTTCCCGTGGAGGGCGGGCAAGCAGACCCCCACGCCTCTGATTGTCACCAAATAAAATCGTACACTTATAAAAATTCAATTTAATAAATCGCATCCCTAAAAGTAATCTAGGTCATCTTCGTAACTTATTAAAAGTAATTGTATTTTATAGAGGGGAGGAGATAAGGAAATAAAACGTCGGTTACCACGGGTTAATAAAACAACCGGGGATTTCGCGAGCCAACTTTTATTCATTTTAAATGTCCCATAAAAATTATAATAAAATTATTATTATATATTCAGACAGGCACTCTTTTTTTTTTATAACGTCATTTTCATTTCTTTATACGGATTACGGGGTTTAATAGAATAAAATAAGATAGAGAGAAAAAAGAGTGGGGGGTTCTATGCATATTTGATTA
This sequence comes from Euborellia annulipes, assembly GCA_023213315.1. Lineage (NCBI taxonomy): Eukaryota > Metazoa > Arthropoda > Insecta > Dermaptera > Anisolabididae > Euborellia > Euborellia annulipes. The sequence continues at coordinate 12,419 of JAKCPI010008729.1, read as the reverse complement.
GATTACGCTTCTCAGTTGCGTTTTATAACGTCAATATATTATTTAAACAAAAAAAAAAAAGTGAATCTGTTAAACTCTATTTCAATTACGTTTTTTTATGATTAATAAAAATACTGTCTCGTTTCTTTTGTGCCGAGATATATTTAGTTTCCCATAGCACCTTAATTCCAAACTTGACCACTTGCGTTTCATAGATGGTGCTGAGCTTCCATTAGAAAAAATAATAAATCAGTAAAGTGTACTTCAAACATTTTTTAGGAAAAAACTTATTAATATACTTTTTAAAGAGCATCTAAAAAATAATTGATTTATGAATTTTAATCAAAATCGTTCCAGTGAATATTGAATAATTCGAAAAAATCTGAAAAAGTGCATTAGTAAAGTACTAGTACTCTTTGGCCGATTTTGTTGAAAAGCTTATTTTAACTGCCCGGGAAGGTACTTAACTTAAATATAAAATTTCAATCTCGTTTCATGTCTTAAATAATCACATACAAACAAACAAAACACGTGAATTGCAATAAGCTCGAGTTCAAATCTCTCTAGGAGCAAGTTTTTTTTTCACCCCTGCTTACTGTTAGTTCCGGGTAAAGCGTATAGATGGCCCTAAACGTATATACAATTTTTAACCTGGAGCTGTCCAATCTTGAGTGTGTTTGATAGGGTGCAAATAAAAACACAAACTCTTCTCGCAAATTTTTTGGATTTATAAAATCAATATAAATCTATCTATCTATAAATACAACACACCCTATCCATATACAGTACAATATCTTAATAAATATTCATTTTACAAAAACAATACAAACAAGAGATTTATATACAGTATATTAATGGTGACTTCTAGGTCATTCTTTTATAATACATAGATGCCCTCGGGGGGTAGCGTGCTTTCCTCGTATACCAAAAGTCGCGGGTTCGGACCCCAGGCAGTCCGATGATTTTATTTAAGCCATTTGGATACCAAATGGCCTGGACCCCAATATGTATATTAATCAATTACGGATATCGTAAAAGTCTTATAAGACCTGCCGAAAAGACCGTGTGAATGCAGGGGCGTATATAAGAGGGGGCCCTGCCCCCCCCCCCCGAAATTTCCTAAACATATATAGGAATATAGAGCCAATAATGGGTCTCGGCCCTCCCCGAAATGTTAGCGCGGCCTCGTGGCAAAAATTTAGCGTCTCAAAAAAAAAAAGGAAAAATATTTTTACGGACGGCAAAAAATTTAGGTCCCACGGAAGAGAAAATGTTTCGCGGGGGGTGGCAAACGGAAAAAATTTTTGGTTCCGCGGGCGGCAAAAATTTTGCGCCTCAAAAAAAAAAAAAAAAAAAAATATTTTTTCGGACGGGAAAAAATTAGGTTCCCCCGAAGATAAAATGTTCCGCGGGCGGCAAACGGTAAAACTTTTGGTTCCGCGGGCGGCAAACGGAAAAATGTTTGGTTCCGCGGGCGGCAAACGGGAAAAATTTTTGGTTCCGCGGGCGGCAAAAATTTTGCGCCTCAAAAAAAAAAAAAAAAAAAAATATTTTTTCGGACGGGAAAAAAATTAGGTTCCCCCGAAGATAAAATGTTCCGCGGGCGGCAAACGGAAAAACTTTTGGTTCCGCGGGCGGCAAACGGGAAAAATTTTTGGTTCCGCGAGCGGCAAAATTTTTGCGTCTCTAAAAAAAAAAAGGTAAAATATTTTTTCGGACGGGAAAAAAATTTGGTTCCGCGAAAAACAAAATTTTTTGAGATCAGGCCCTCCCCGAAAAAAATTTCTATATACGCCCCTGTGTGAATGTGTGTGTGAGTGTGAATGGGAAAAAAGTGTGAGTGTTAAAAAAAAAATAATAATAATACATAGATACAAATATAAATTATTATATACATACAAATTAACAACATAATAAGAATAATAGATTATCACATTTGTTCAAAATTTCAATTTGGATGCTGTGAGATGTGTAGTGACGGAGGACGTGACGTCACGTCAATCTTTGTTTCTATATACCTTTTTTATTAAACACAATATAAATATTGTTATTATTATTATCATATCAAAAAAATCAGTTTGTTTTGCCTTGTTTAAAATTTGGATTTTTTTTTGGATTTGTTTTTTACGAATTATTTTGAATATTTATTTCATCACTTTGATGGGCTATTGTTGAGTTATTATTTTCCCAAATGTTGGTTCACCCATGGATCTTTGGACATGTGTCTTGAGAGATTAGAGTTTTGAGTAGAATGTTTGTGAATTGAGGTTAAAAGAACATTAGGCGTTCTTTGGAAAACAGTTGCAATATGGAAAGGGATTGCGATTAATCCTTGGTAATAGGAACAATTTTTATTCTTTCGAGTGATTTGTTTTTGATTTGTCATGTTTAAGACCAGTTTGGAGGTTATTTCTAAATATTAGTGAAAATAGAAAAATTATTCAAAGTTTGGCATTTCTAATTTCACTTCTATTTAACAATTGAGGTGAAATTAGAAATATCTAAAGTGGCCAAGAGTTTAAAATTGACAATTGCAATTGATATATTCAACCATTGCATCAATTCTTAATAATTAAGAATTATCGTTCTGTATTGCTGTGTGTAGAGTTCGCGTACTTGGAAGTTTATTTAATTTTATGAATTAAAATTATCATTGCTGTTTACGAAACAATTGTTAGTTACACCTGTCAATGGCTCTCTAATCAAAATTTCTATCAATCGCCGTTAATCAATTGACAATCGCGTCAATTGTCTCCAAGACAGTCAATAAGTAGCTGATATTATTGACAATTGCAATTGTCAATTTTATTGATCGTCTCCGCCCTCGGGGCCTGGCGTAGAGGTTAGCGTGCTAACCTCGTATACCAAACGTCGCGGGTTTGGACCCCAGGCAGTCCGATGAATTTATTTAAGCCACTTGGATACCAAATGGCTTAAATAAGAACGTCTGGACCCCAAATAAAATATATGTTATAAATACCGAGTATCGTTTAAAGTCTTAAAATGTGTGAATGTGAGTGTGAATGAGAAAAAAATGTGAGTGTTAAAAAAAAAAAAAAAAAAAAAAAAAATTGATCGTCTCCGGGGGCCTGGAAGCCCTAACCAGGGCCTACTGAATCATTTGTTAAATTTAACCTAACAAGACTTTTTGCGTGATTAAACGTGCCCTAAATTCTTCTTATTCTCACGTAGAATTAATTTCTTTACACGTCTTCCATTCTAAATTAAAATTATTTTTTTTAACAAAAGTCCGTATCTCTCGGAAATCTTGTTTTTCCAAATTTAACATAAAATTTTCCAATTTATGACAATTGATTATTGTGTTTTTAATACAATCTAATGGAAAACGAGCATGATTATAAATATAGAGTGATTTAATATTTTGCCAGGACGCGAAGAGGGAATTTGGAATATAATTCATATTCGGCCAGTAATTCAATTTAATAACTTCAATTGATCTTAGGCCATGTAATAACGTTATTAGATTGTCATTTAAAGGATAAATTAATGAAAATAATTGAAAAGTCTTGAGTTTATCATGAACGACAATTCTATTGTCAATTTTTAATCCGACCCAACTTTTGACAAATAAATAATTTAAATTTGGACACATGTCTAAAAGTGAAGTTAAATTTATATGTTTGGCCAAATTAAATGTAAGTGAATGAAATCGTTCGCCACAAACTCGAAAAAGATTCACGTTTTTTAAATCACTATGAATTAAACAAACGTCATTTAAATTGGGAAAATTTTGTAAATAATTAACGTCTTCTTCTTTCGGAAACGATAATACAATTGAATCAATTGACGGGCGAATTCGATGAATTGTTTGTAGATATTTTAAACTACACTCTTTAAGAAATTTTCCATCTTTTAATAATAATTTCTTAAAATTTTCTGCATCATTTGAGAAAAATAATAAATCATAAAAATTTTTTCCTAAATGAATTTTAACCAAATTTGGAAATTTTTTTGCAATTTCTTCCTTTAAATTTTTATTTAAACCAATAAAAATGAAATGTTCGGTCAATTTGATATTTAAAATTCGCAATTTTGAATGTTTCGGCCAAGTATTGATGATTTTAGTGGATAAATCCAAAGTGCTTGTGTTTACAATCAATTTTTCTAAATGGCGACAATTCTCTAGAATAACTCCCACGACGTCATGAAGTCGGTCATAAAAGGTGCAATCTAATATTTTAATTTTCGGCACACATTGCAAAATATCCCTTAGATAAGTTATACTATTAGTAGCTGGGAATCTCAATTCTAAAGAGGTTAATTTAGGTTTATTCAATTTCAAATATTTAACTAAATTCGAGAACAAAGATGGATTTGTTTTTTGATTATTTGTAATCGGGAATGTTATTTTAAGATCTTTTGTTCGTTTACTGAGGAACAATTTGAATATTGGCTCCACATATTTTGCAGGGAGGCAATTTTGAAAAATATCGTTCATAATTTCATCAATTAGAATTTGAGGCAATCCTTTTTGAATGTGATCGCGAAATTTCTCAAATTCCATTTTTGATTGATATTTTTTTGAAAAGAAAAATAATAAAATTTCATTTCTAAAATATCTCTTCATGTAATTGTATAAACTTCCAGGTGACGGCATTTTTGTTTGATGAATCTGAAAAAAAAATCTTTTCTATTAGAAATCATTAAATATGTATTGTGAATCCATTGGACATTTTTTTTGGAGGCCCTCGGTCTTGGTGTAGAGATTAGCGAGCTAGCCTTGTATACCAAGAGTCGCGGGTTCGGATCCCAGGCAGCCCGATGATTTTATTACTTTGGATACCAACTGGCTTAAATAAGAATGCCTCGATCCTCTATAGATATATATTAGCTAATTAATAACGGTTATCGTCAAAGTCTTATATGGCCTGAGTTGCCGAAAAGAGTGTGAGTGTGAATGAGAAAAAAGTGTGAATGCTTTTTGATAGGTGTAAAAACACATTGGCCTAAAGAAGTCATTTTTCACATTTCCAGAGAACTAAAAGAAATTTTTTCTGAAAAGTAAAATATTTTCCCACATGTGATAGCTGATGGTAATACTATAGACAGGGCCGCAGACAGACATGACGGGCACCGGGGCTACTTACTAATACCCCTCCCCCCCAAAAAAAAAACACTTAAAGTTTTTTTTTATTGTAGTATGTAAAAGGCTATTGTGGACTTCATGCCAACAATTTGTTACATAATTTTTGAAACAGTTATACATAGCTTACAATATTTATTTAAATAAAGTTATTTAAAAATTTTCCAAAATTTCCTAAACATAGAGTAATAATAATTTATCGAGGCCAGATCCGGACAGACGACTTCCGGGGGAATCTGGGGGTATGGAAAATTTTTTTAAAAATTAACCACTGAAATCTGCGTTTTTAGCTATTCTGAGAAGTGAAAAAAGATCAAACTTGCTTTAATTTAATTGTAGCAAAATGTATATTTATTTAAGGATTAATTTCATAAGTTACAACTGAGGGTAAAATTATTAAGATTTCATTTTGTAAGTTCCTGATTTGAAACGAAAAGATAGAAAAAGTTGCACTTTTTGTTCTAGCCATTTTGGGCACGTTTGCACTCTTTTGAATTGGGTAGCGTGCCTGGGCAGCTTTGCACTTTTTACTAAAACTAACAAACCTAATATTTGTTCTGATGAAGGTCGAGGATTGGCGACCGAAACGTCGTCGAATAAAAATTTTATAAAAATTTTGATTTCCTGACTTCAACATCTTTCGAATTCTTAAATAAATATTTGTTAATTTTTTTTTTACACTTTTCTCATTCACACTCACACTCACATTCACACAGTCTTTTCGGCAACTCAGGCCATATAAGACTTTTACGATATCCGTTGTATTAATAATTATATATATTGGGGTCCAGGCATTCTTATTTAAGCCATTTGGTATCCAATTGGCTTAAATAAAATCATCGGACTGCCTGGGGTCCTAACCCGCAACTTTTGGAATACGAGGTGAGCACACCAAGCCCTTGGGCTATTTGTTAAATTGATAGCTACTATTATAATGTGTCAACAAAAGAGTTTAAACGTGAGTAGGCCTAAAATATAAATTTATTTCACTCAGGGGCGTAGGCCTATATAGAAATTTTTTTCGGGGGCCTGATCTCAAAAATTTTTTTTTTCGCGGAACCAAAGTTTTCCGGACACAAAAATTTTGCCGCCCGCGGAACATTCCCTCTTTTGCGGAACCAAAAATTTTTTCCCCTCCGTTAAAATAATTTTACCTTTTTTTTTAGAGACGCTAAATTTTTGCCGCCCGTGGAACCAAAATTTTCCTGCTACGGTGCCGAGCAAACATTTCCGGGGGGGGGGGGGGCGGGGCTTCGCCCCCTTATATACGCCCCTGATTTCACTACCCCATTGTTTGTGTGACATGTCTTTGTGACTGGAAGGCGAAGTAAAAAAGAACTTAAGACTTTCGGCAGTCAAATTTATTTTATTAAAGCCATTTGCATGAAATATTCTCTGAAGATAGTCTAAACAAGGGGCCGAAACGTCATCCTGGTTCGGATTTAATAAAATAAATTTAGCTACCGAAAGTCTTGAAGTCTTTTTTTGACTACGCCTAATTTAAATAAATTTCAATAGTAGCATTTCTTAATGCAGACTTACTTTCTTTTGTGCTTGGAGAGCAGTCAAATAGAGTCCAGCACAGTCGTTTTCAATAAAAGCCCTGAATTAAAGGATCAAAATTAAAAATTTTCATGACAAATTAATAAATAAGTATTACTAACCTTTTCAGAAAGTATATCACAACACAATATCACAAAAATGCAAGGGAAAGACAACCAAAACAGGATGTGAAGCAAGACGTTGTAACGGGAAGAATGAATCTCACTTTGACCCTCACTGGTTTACGAAGAGAGGGGGAGGGAGGGAAAAAATTTGTACAAACAAACAACCCTGAGAGACAAAAAACAAGCCCCTTCGTGTGGCCCTTGGAACAGATGTTCTAAAGAATTTCTAAAGCAATGCCAAAAGAGAAAGGTACGAGGTGAAATTTTATTTTACTGGTATGCTTTTGTCTTGAAATAAATTATGCTTATTTTTGAAAATTTTATTCTCATATTTTATACACAATAGAGAATATGCTCAGGGGCCCACATCTTGTGGGTACGTGGATGGCGACCACGAGCTACCCGAGCTGCGACTGGCAGTACTTCTGTTCTTTACATGTCTGTCTCTTCCTTCTATATTTTCAACCGTGCGACGGGCCGTCCTGTTTTATTCCTTCCCGCTCGTAAAACCCATCCGCACCGCGGGAATAATCAGTCCAGGAAAGAAGAAGATCCACAATGGAGAATCCTAAATAAATACAAAATTTCATAAGATTTGGAAAAAATGTTTTTAAATATGTAAAAAGTCCAATGTTCTTCCTTTTGAATAGAAATTAACATGCGAATCCCCATATGGGGATTTAACATTGGCTCTATGGAAGGAACAGCCGGAAAAGAAATTTGAAAAATCTGAAATACTACATCAGTAAAGTGTACTTCAAACAATTTTCACAAAAAATTTTGCTTATTTTTTTTTAAAGAGCATCTAAAAAATAATTGATTTATGAATTTTAATCAAAATCGTTGGATCGAATTTTGACAAAATCGAAAAAACTGAAAAAGTGCATCAGTAAAGTACTAGTACTCTTTGGCCGATTTTGTTCAAGAGCGTATTTTCCACCCTGCTGGGAGCTGTCTGACCAAGGGCGGAACCAGAGGTGTTTCTCGGGGGGGGGGGGGGTAATCTGGTGTGACTCGTCGCACAGCACACTATTTTTTCTTAATTTCGATAATTTAAAGGCGCATTCTGTACTTGAAGAATATAAAGACAAATCAAATTTTTAAGTATTAATTTTTAAATTAAATTAAATTTAAAATTTTTTTCAAAAAAAAAAGTATTTTTTTCAAATCTAGGGGGGGGGGTAATTACCCCCTTTACCCCCCCTCCCGTGTATCCGCTCTTGTGTCTAACTTAAATGTTAAAAATTTTTATAATTGGAGGTTAACTTCTTTTAAATCCGTATGATGGAGTTCACGATAATTAAAACAAAGTATTTTACTTTATTATACAGGGATTTTATTGCCAGACAACTGTTGTGTGCACTTTCTCACAGTTTCGGTCCGAAAAGGACCATCATCAGGCCTGAAACATACAAATTGCTCTCTTAAACTTCATGCAACACAGGGCCAATTTTACATATTCATTCTCTTCACAATACAATGAACAAACATCACAATTATGATTTTTTATAACTTTTAAGATGACAGACAATATTGTTCTGTTTTTTTTTTCTTTGCTTTTGAATTTCTTTCATGCTTATAAATGTTCACACACACAGACCCCTACTTTTTTTGGACTCAGGGGACCTCAAAACGTGTATTTCCATCAAAATATCGACACCTAATTTTTAAAATGATCGCAATACTTTCTCTATATATATTTATGTAAGAGAAAGTAAAAATATATTTTCTGGTGTAAAAGCACATGAGTCACATCACATCCTTTTTAGCGCATATATTTTTCAATATCGATTTCTATGTTTAAAGGCATATCTAGGGCGATAGGGCAGAATTTTAATTCAGGTGGGGGAGAGCAAGGAAGGCGGGGGGATGGGGGGGGCTTCTCTTTGGCTGGTCCCCGTATATGAGTGAAGAGATAATGAAGGCGAGGTCGTTAGAGCCTCCCGATCCCAAGGGCCATCTCGCTCAGGGCACTTCATTAAACAGAGCTGTCCTGCCTGCCTGCCTGCCATCCAAGGAAATAAAATTGACCAAGAGAGAGAGAATAAAAATTAATAAAATTTCATTCTCATTTTTTATTTTTATTTTTAAATAAAATAAATGAAGAGAACGTAACAAGATCAATAGATGGAATCGGAGCAAGTGGACAGTACTTGAAAACGTCTGCAGGAGCCATTATCTGAGGTCCAAATTATCTGTTCTTTTCTAACAGCATCCACAGTTATTAAATACTGTTTTTTCTTAATTAAATTGCCTCTCTAGGGGTTGAGTAATTATAGATTTTTAAAATTTAAACAGAAAATTTTTAATTTAATTTTTTATAGGGGGGGGGGGGGGGGGTAGGGGTGGTCTAAGCCCCCTCGACTTTGCCTGATGCCTAGAAGGTCAATATTATCGATAAACCCAAGAAATCGAAATTTTTCGACTAGAAGTCTTGAAAATAGTTCACTCACACTCACACACACTCTAACCCCTACTCCAAGCGCCGAGGACCTTGAAAATAGTTAAACTAAACTGACACCAGAGGCAGCACTTATCGAAGTCGCCTTGTAGTTAGGCAACATCTTTCCAAAAAAGACAAATTGAATGTCTAGTCTGAAGGGGAATCTGATTTCTTTTAAATTCAATTCAATATGTTATGGATCTATTAAAAGTAAGAATATGTATGAAATATCTTTGGGAAATTAACACAATTTCATTTGAGTTCTTTTTAATTAAATCTAACTAAAATCAGCTATGAGTCGATATGTCTGAAAAATAACATCTAACACTAATTTAAAAAAAAAAAATTATCTCGTAAATTTACAAAGAACAATTTTGTATTAGTGGAGTAGCTGAGTAGATCTTGTAGTAAGGAATAAAGAAAGAGCGAAAGCAGCTGTTTTTATTTCGTTTATTAGGCACTTCAAGCCGACGTTTCGGTCAGATTTACGACCATCCTCAGGGCTGAAGTGTGTCAATAAAACTCCTTAAAAAGTCGAATGGCAATTGTGTAAATTATTTATTGCTATGTGTTTGATGTAATACTCCATTTGTCTGTTGTGTTAAGTGATGTATAGTGAATAATAAAACAACAGTGAGTAGAAAATATCTTTAATTTATTCTTTCGGCGATCGATTTCGTCCAAAGGACATCTTCAGGCCAGCGTTATTAAAATATAAAATAGTATATAAATTGTTTTTATGATTTTTAATAGAGTCGAAACGAATTCTGTGTCAGTCTAATTAATTATTTTTTGATATGTATCAGAATTTGTTTCGACTCTATTAAAAATCATAAAAACCATTTATATACTATTTTATATTTTAATAACACTGGCCTGAAGATGTTCTTTGGACTAAATCGATCGCCAAAAGAATAAATTAAAGATATTTTCTACACTCTGTTGTTTTATTATTCACTATTCATATTTATTGCAATTTAATAAGGATCCTAGGCAATGCGAGTCAAGGCTAGATCTAGCCAAGGCTGGTCCTTATTAAATGGCAATAAATCTTTTACATAATTGCGCCATTTTGAGGAGTTTTATTGACACACTTCAGCCCTGAAGACGGTCACAAATCTGACCGAAACGTTGACTTGAAGTACCTAATAAACGAAATAAAAATATCTGCTTTCGCTCTTGCTTTATTCCTTAGAACAATTTTGAGAAATTAATAAAAAAAAAAAAAAAAAATTGCTGTCTCTAATGGTAACGAATTTATGAAGAAAAAATAATTGAAACTTCAACTAATTATTTCCCTCGTTCGAGATTTTGAGAAAAAACATTTTTTGTTTGACGTCATTTATTATTAGATTTCTTCTTTGATTGATAAATTTTAATTAAAAATCGAATTTGAATAAACAGATACAGGATTTCTTTTTTCTTTTTTTGTTGTATGCTCCCTTGGAGGTTGTTAACACCACGAAATCCCCTCTTGGTTGTCTCTTCTTCTTTGATAGCCGAAGAGACACATATTCACTTGATTTTCAAGAAGAGAGAAAGAGAGAACAATAAAGTAACAGGATTTATTAGATATACGTGAATGCATTTACCTTAAGGGCGTCTAAAGCCCTTTCTAAAGGCGGAGGGAAGAAGAAAATAAACGGAAACCAAAAGGCGAAGGTGGTGGGGGAAGGGAAATGCAATAAATGCAAATAGAATAGAGTAACAAGAAACTTTGAATTTAAATATAAAATAAAAAATACATTTACTAGCCAAAAGAAAGAAATGTCGTTATGTCACACCAGATTTTTTATTCTTTTTTTTTAGAGTATATATGTATATAGATTTGAAAAATTTCAAGGGGCCGGGCCCCTTCGGCCCCCTTTATATACCCCTGAATAATATATAACATAAAAATAATATTCTTTGGATTTTTTTTTAATAATGACTTTTGGTTGCTTTTATTTCTACTGGTTATTTTTAACTTGTCTTATTCTATTTTAATATAGTAAATGAACACAACCGGAAGAATTTAATTATTAATATAAAAAATATATATATAGAAAATCAATAAATAATAATAATATATTTGCAATATATTGATATATTTGACATCTCTTGAATTTTGTGTTATTTATGTTTGAGTCTCTTTGGAATTGATTGTTGTTTGTTATTTATTCTTTTTATAACCTTACTATTTTAAATTTTAATCAGATTAACGGAAATTATTTTAATTTAAAAGATCATTGTTTTAGTAATCTCTTCTTTCGTTTTACTTTTATTAATTATTATTATTTTTCATAAAGAGCTTAATTATCCCTATGAATATTCAGTTTCTATCTGACGTAGTTTTTAATCGAACTAAGGATGACAGTTCTTCCAGTTTTAGAAAAAAAAAAAAAAACAGGCCCTATATTTTCTCCAAATTACTGATCTTGTCATTCGTAATGAATTTCTTGAGGACCTGTTTGTATTTAAATAATTATTATGTAAATAAAAATAAAGAGCATTATTCAGCAATAAAGGTTAAAAAAATTAGATAACAATAAAACTATGACGTCATTCTAACTTGACGTAATTGAAATGCCTTTTAGAAAAAAAAAAAAAACTTAATTATCAAAACGAAATTATTTTGATTTAATAGCCAATTTGTTCTCGTAACTTTATTACGCAACAGTGAACAATAATTGAACTAAACGAAATTTCTTTAACTAATTAATTAATTTGTCTGCTTAAAGTCTTCTTCTTATCCTATGAGTGAGTTAACATGACATCATCCAAGGGAAGGGAAGGGGGGGGAGGTTAAGTAGAGAAGAAGAAGGGTGGATGGATGAAACGAGCGAGCGAAGAAGAAGAAATAGTACTTTTGAAAAGTAGAAGAAATTTCCATTGGGTTTAAAGAAGAACCCATCTGCCTATGGAGGGAGGCAATGCTCTTGGGACATTTCTCCAAAGAGAGGGGGTTGATATCAAATGAGATTTGACGATTTCTATAAATTTGTCACAATCTCTCCTTCTTCTTCTTCTTCTTTAAAAGCTCACAAGGGCTATAAGAATACCATCATATCTCGTTTTCAAGAGAGGAATTTTAATTTAAACACTAAAAATTGGGATAGTCGAATACCTACACACAAAAAAAAAAATTATTAACTTCAAAAAATAGACTATTATAAGGAATTTTTCAATGCGGTTTTTTTTAATGAATTATCTATAAATATTATTGGGACATCAAGCTATAATTTTT
>JAKCPI010008728.1:0-13038 GCA_023213315.1 Euborellia annulipes | reverse complement strand
TTTTTTTTTTTTTTTTTTTGGAACAAAATTCTTTTTGATGTTGTTGGTTATGTTAAATCGACGGAAAGCAAATATCTCATTTTTATGGTCTCGTATTAGTCTTCTTTATGAAACGATCTAATAAGAAAGTTTTTTTTTTATTTTTTATAAATGAAATCAATTTATTTTTTGTTTTTGTCGAAAAAATATTTTTTTAAATCAAAATTGTTTTTCTTTTTTTTAAAAATCTGGTGTGACTGGCGCACAGCAACTTTCTCTTACCTTCGGTAATCGAAAGTTGTGTACCTGTGCTTGTCACACCAGATTTTTTGTGTCGACATGTATTTAGTTCCCGACAGTACGGAACATTTGAATTCAAGATGTAAAATTTATAAGTATGGGAAAATATTTATATTTTGTTACCATGGCAACCATTTCTCCTATCTTTCCTATGAAGCACAAGAGTAAAGTGTGCTTCAAACAATTTTGAGGGCAAAATGAGAATATACATTTTAAAGAGCATCTAAAAAATAATTGATTTTTGAATTAAAAAAAAAAATCGTAGTAGCAAATTTTGAGAAAATCGAAAAAAACTGAAAAAGTACATCAGTAAAGTACTAGTACTCTTTGGCCGATTTTGATTAAAAGCTTATTTTTCCGGTCCCGGGGGTGTTTAACTTAAATATAAAATTTCAACCTCGTAGCTGAATTCCTTCATGCTTAAAATTGACCACACACAGACACACATACACCCACCCACCAGACACAGACAGACCATGTCGCGAAAACCACTTTTTTGGATTCAGGGGACCTCAAAACGTGAAGATCCATCAAAATCTCGACATCGAATTTTTGACATGAATCCAATACGTTTCTCTCTCTATATATATATTAACATATATATAGAGGTAAGAGAAAGAAAAAATACATTCACACTTTTTTCCCATTCACACTCACACTCACATTTCAGCAGCTTAGTCCATATAAGACTTTTTACCATAATTGTTATTAAATAAATTATATTTATTTGTGGTCCAGGCCTTTTTATTCAACCGAACCCGCGACCCTCGGCATAGAATGTTAGCACGCTAACCCCTACACCAAGCCCGAGGGCCAAAATGGTTATAACAATAAAAATTCTTTGTGATGGTCACACAGCAGTAAGTTCTCTGCTTGTTACACCAGATTTTTGTGTCGACACATCTTCAGTTTTCAACAGTACGGTATATTTGAATTCAAGATATAAAATTGCTTAAAATGAAGGGATGGCTCAAAACACACTCATTAGAAAATAATTAATAGGAATTTAAAATCATCAGTGTAAATTATTTTATGTAAAAAACAATTAATGAATTCCTGAATTTTTGATTCATGATTAGTCAAAGCATTAAATAAAGAACGAACGATATGAATAGGTCTATATATTACGTGGATGGATTCATTCTCTCATTTGAGAAATAAATCATTTGAATAATTGATTTAAAAAATAGAATTTAAAATGAGTTTCACTTTAAAAAAAAAATATATAAAAAATGTAAATGTTAAAAAAATTATAGAGATTTTACGGTGTTCAGATACATTTAGTTAAACAAAAGCCTCCACACCAGTTGCGTAACTAGGTGGGGGCGTGCCCCCCCCCCAGACGCATCAAGCCTTTGGCGCCCCTCATTACCGACATAGGCGCCCTAGGGCAACTAAGATATAGACCAGGGACTGTGATTTTATCATATTCTTTCCTTAGATTATCCAAAAAATGGATAGTTTTCTTTTAAATTATATTTCAACTTAAAAAACGGCGCCCTCGTTGAGCTTTGCCCCCTGCGCCCTCAAAGGCTAGTTACGCCGCTGCTCCTCACTGATCTTCTTAATTGGTATAATTTGGTATATCTTTTATAAATGAGAAGTTGATATAATATATATCTGAAATCTCTTAACCCACCAGAAGAATGTTTCTGGACAAGTGATGCCAAAATTTTCATTATATTAAAAAAAAAACCGCATAAAAAAATAACTTTAAAATTTCTCAGTAGTTTCGGTCTGAAGATTCACTGTGAATCCCCTTTAAAGATAACTTTTTTTCTACTTTTGAAAAATAAAAGTGCCAATCATTTTTACTTTCTCTTAACTATGTATATATGTAATATATATATAGAGAGAAAGTATTGGATTCATGTCAAAAATTCGATGTCGAGATTTTGATGGATCTTCACGTTTTGAGGTCCCCTGAATCCAAAAAAGTGGTTTTCGCGACATGGTCTGTCTGTCGGGGGGGGGGGGGGTGTCTGTGTGTGTGTGTGTGTGTGTTCAATTTTAAGCATGAAGGAATTGAGCTATGAGGCTGAAATTTTATATTTAAGTTAAACACCCCCGGGACCGGAAAAATAAGCTTTTAATCAAAATCGGCCAAAGAGTACTAGTACTTTACTTATGTACTTTTTCAGTTTTTTTTTTTCGATTTTCTCAAAATTTGCTCAAACGATTTTTTTTTTAATTCAAAAATCAATTATTTTTTAGATGCTCTTTAAAATGTATATTCTCATTTTGCGATTGAAATCTTGTGAAGACCACTTTACTCTTGTACTCCATAGAAAAGATAGGAGAAATGGTTGCCATGGTAACAAAATATAAATATTTTCCCATACTTATAAATTTTACATCTGAATTCATCATATGTTCCGTACTGTCGGGAACTAAATACATGTCGACACAAAAATCTGGTGTGACAGCACAGCACACAACTTTCTCTTACCTTCGGTAATCGAAAGTTGTGTGCTGTGCGCCAGTCACACCAGATTTTTTTTATTGTGAATAAATTCAGATTTTTATTAATTGAATTTCGATATCAAAAATTGTTTTGATTCAAATTTCGAATGAATCTTTGATGCACAATAGAACTAATATCACTGTTCGACACGGTTTTCTTCACAAGAAATCTGATTAGTGAACCTAGTGCATTTTTTCATTCTGAATTCAGATATGTAGCTAGAATTTTTCCATCAGGCACAGTTTTAGAGATATAGAGCAAAATAAATATTTGTTCATAATTTCGTTAAGAATCAACAAATTTTTACGAATGAATGCTTTTTAGAAAGCCAAAGAACTATAGAATATCGTAAATATATCTTTTTTCATTCAGGGATAGCTAAAATTGTATTAGGGGTGACCAAAGCAAAAGAAATTTTGAAAATTTCGATTTTTCTAAACTTTAAGCCGTTTGCGGCACGTCTAAATGACCTCCGATTGGGATGAAACTTAAAATTCATATGTATTATAACTCTCTGCATATTTTTACGGGGTGCGGCGTTAAAAATAATTTGAACATTCTAAATAAAAGCCGTTTTAGATCCCTTTTTCTATCAAAATCTATTTTGCTCTATATCTCTAAAACTGTGCCTGATGGGGAAAAACTGAATTGATATTTGAATTTCAGCAAGAAAAATACTTCTAGAATTTCAAAAAAAAGTCTTCTAGAATTTCATATCTTTATTCTTGAAAGAAAAAAGTTCATTTTTGTCGACTAGTGTAATTATAATAATCACTTGTTGAAAAAGTGGAAATTTGTCTCTGGTGAGTTAATTGATTTTTTTGTCTTTTTTTTGTTGAAGTTATGTTTATTATTTTTTAGTTTAATCCTCGGCAACTTGTATTGTAGTAAAGGGGAAAATGTTTGTTTATTTACCCTGCTTATCGTGACTCGGGAGATGATTAGTGCAGTGATAGTAGAAGTACTAATAAGAGGGGAAGGTTATGGAGTGATTAGGAACAAGTGGTTTCCGCCCCTTCCCTTACTTGTTGGTTGGTTAATTAAACCTTTGCTTATTAACACTATCAAAGTCAGAAAGTTGGTTTAATAATGTCATAAAACACGTTATAAATACTTGTTTGAAAACAAGTGGAATATTGAATTGGTATACACCCTGTACAATAACTTTTTCTTGGAATAGTTGGAGTCAAAAGAGAAGAAAGAGGAAACTACCCCCAATTGAGGAATTGTTACGACATGCCTATATTCCATGTGCGTCTTTACTAGTAGGCTATATCAATTTTATCAATCATTTATTTTAGATTGTTTTGATTGGGTAAATTCGAGACGAACCACTTTCGGTAAAGTAGCAGCATATTCACTTTTAACGTGGAATGTTTCTGATTCGAGAACCCGATGCACCGATAAGCCTAGATTTAAAACTATCAACTCCCGATTTCTGGGGAAACAGGAAGTTATTTGATTTGATGTGTAGTTAAGTCTTTAGATATTATTTACCGTTACAAAAAGAATTTTTTTTTTCTTTTTTTACGATCTTTTTTGACTGAGACAACCGTTGAGCATCATTTCGGTTTCGGCTTCACAATGCCATCCTCAGGACTAAAATTTTTCATTTTTTTATATTAGAGATACATTTTGATATTACATATCAAAAATTTACATTCCACAAAAGTCAATTTTTAAAAATTTAGATGTGTACATTTGATATGTAGGCTAATATCAAAATGTATCGCTAATATAAAAAAAATAATTTTAGGCCTGATACAAAAAATGAAAAATTTTAGGCCTGGCCCATTTGGTATCCAAATGACCTAAATAGAATCATCGGACTGCCTGGGATCCGAACCCGTGACCCTCGGTATAGAAGGTTAACTCCAACACCAAGCCCGAAGGCAGAAAATACCCTTAAAAAAAAATTACGAGAGTCGTTCCGAAACTAATGCGTCCTATTTTTTTCATAAAAACTAATGGAAATACATAAAAACACAGCTAATCAGAGCAATATTTTAGCTACAGACTGTAATGTTTCTACAAAGTTCCAACGATTCGTTATGCACTTTTCCCAACGATGATCGATGAACCAAAGCCTGCATGCCCCAGTTGAAAAAATCGGAACCAACTGAGGATAACCTCCGGGGGGCCTGGAAGGCCCCATTTTGACTCAATTTTTCTTGGAGAGGGGAGCCTTCTGGGATGGGTCCCCACCTATCTCTAACTCCTCCTCCTGCTTTCGTTTCTAGCTAGTGAACTAATCCTTATTTCTGATTCCATCCGGTTCCTTTTATCCAACCTCTTCTATGCTAAGGAGGATGTCCTAGTTGAGGAGGGACTCCCTCAGCACTGACTCCTTTCGAAGAATGCATCTCTAAGAGGGAACCTTCTTTACGTCCCTTCCACAGGACGGGATGTCACAGCAACACCCTCTCCTCGTAGAGTTGCATGGGGCCGGGTGCCTAACTTAAATGGACCCTGTTATGCAATGGTGTGTCAAAGACCAAACATCGAGTTTTGAGAAAATCAACATTAAAGTTTTTTGTTTTCATTGGATTAAGTATATATAATTTTTTTTTGTCAATTGTGCAGGTAACATTAAATATAAATTTTTTTAGGACATATTTCATAAAAAATATTATTAATTATAGCATTTGAAACAATATTCCGTGCTTAACTCAATTTTGAATTTTTTGGTCTTTGACACACATTTGCATAACAGGGTCCAAATATAAAATTTTAACCTCCTAGCTCTTTTCGTTCTTGAGATATTTTGTTCACAGACACACAGACCATCGCGAAAACCACTTTTTCGAATTCAGGGGACCTCAAAACTTGTATATCCATCAAAATCTCGACATCGAATTTTTGACATGAATCCAATACTTTCTCTCTATATATTAACATATATAGAGGTAAGAGAAAGTAAAAAAATAGGACCCATTACTTTCGGATTATTACGGAAGTTATTTTTTTCACCCGCGTCCCACATACTAAGAAACACAGAATTAAGCCATTAATTAAGAGTTAATCATAAAATTAAAAAAGAAACTTATTAAGAAAAATTTGTTTCAATTAAAAGTTGACATAATTTAGAAAATAATTTTCTTTTGTGTTTTCCTTTAATCTTAATGAGAATAAAATTGAATTATTTGACAATAAATTTCAAGTATTTTTTTTTTTTTTTTATTTCAAGCTATTAACGTCGCTAAAAACAAACACTTTAGTCTAACTAAATCAATGTAAAATTTGTACAAGTTATGTGTTTAAAATTAAAAAGTCTTTGGGAATGACAGATTGAAATGCTGAGAGGGGGGGGGGGCTGCTTCGTGGACCCGGAATAGCCGTTGGCCGACGCCTGAAAGTTCGCATGAATGACTCCTGTGCTGGCAACCTTCCCTCGGGATCATCGGCAGCCGCAGTCGCATCCAGGAGGCATGTGGCTTGGCACCTTCACCTTTACTTTGGGACATCTTCAGCCACACATCACATAAACATGCTAAACGACATCTACGCAGATCCTTTTTCCATTCCCTTCTTTTAAAAGTGTATAAATAAGAAACTATTAGACAAATTTCGTTCACTATACAGTATGTCCCAAAATATCTCGAATTGTTCTCATATCCTATTTTGGATTATACATTAAAGGAGTGTCCTGGAAAATTGAGAAGGATGTCGATAAATAAAATCTGGAGATGATATGCAGGCTTTTTTTATTCGAATTTCCTCCTCCCAATAACGTCTACGTTTCAGAGTTCAAACGACTCCTTCTTCAGGGGCCACGGGAGGGAAGTGGTTACGCATGTTTTTCCCGATAAGATGGCGTTGTGTGTCATAAAAAGTATGCCCAAAAATCAAGTAATTCAAAAATTTGCCAAGAGATGTCAGAATGGTAGCTAATAATATTTAATGCATTTGGTTGATTTGCATTGATCTTTTAACAATAAATACTTTATAAATGTTATATATTATGTATCTTTTATAAAAGCATAAAAATATATAAATATAGGCTAATAATAAATCAGCTGTTAGACTAGCCTGCCATCTATTGCAAGAATGCTGAACTAATTTGACAGTTGATTTTTTTTAAATAAATCATCTAAGCTTATTTTAAAATTTTCTTAATTAATATGTGATTAATAATAACAATAAATTCATTTGACTGGCTAATGAACAATTTTCAATGGGTCGTAATAGATCTTTCATTTCCCAATAAAAATACCTACCTTTGTTCACAGGTGTTTGTATAGACGATTAACAATGCTGAAGATGGCACAATAAAATTGGCCGAAACGTCTTGCAACAAAGGAGTTTGATTAAATTAGTTGAATATTTTCGAGATTTATATCTTTGAATTAGATATTAGTATTCAAAACATCTCGATTCGTTTCGGACTTAACTAAGTCATAGAGATATATATCTAACAAAGATGTGAGTGTTATTTATTGGTGAGGCCAAACATCCCATGGCCCCCGGGAATTGAACCCAGGATCTCCGCCTTTCCGGGGCATAGGCGTGCTGTCCATTGCACCAGGCCACCGGACCCTCGACCTACACCAATAAGGAGTTTGAGATAATAATAAAGGCTTCTTACATGGCTACATGTCTCTTCATTCCTCTTAATGAATTCTACACAGCCATTTTCTGCATTAATTGTACTGACTTACTTTCTGATTAATCTTAACTAGCATCTGAGAATTTTTTTTTTGAAATGGGTGCATAAGTTCCGAAGACCTATAATGACCAGTAGTCACATGCAGCCAGGAAGAAAATAAAAACAAAAGGAGAAGCATAAAGGGGAAACTCAACTGCGGGAACTAAGAAGATGCCTGTTGAGGTTAGACTTGAAAGTCTGAAGATTGTAGGTTTTGGGGAAGATAGACGCAGGGACAAAGGAAGATTGGAATTGGCTAGTTCTTGTTAGTCGTGATCTGAACAGCATAGGGATGCTGGGACGATGCCTCCCTTGTGTTCCGTGTATATGTTGCATTATATATATGTTGAATAATTCGAGGTATGCTTTTTCTCTTGTAAGAGAATTTAATTAGCAAAATGAAAAATAAAATTTCCCGAAGATTTAGCCCTAGCATAATTCGTTAAATATGATTAAAGAGGACGGCGCGCTAACTAATTAATATTATTAATAAACAAAAACTTTTTTTAGACAAATCTCTTCTTTTTTTTTCTCTCTACGTTGAAAGACATTAGTTAAATTTTATTGTCTAGTATATTTTTCAGATCATTTGAAATTAATTGAGCCTGAAACTATTCATTTTATCTAAACAGTAGAAAGAGATCACAAAAGCGGTTAAAAGGCTTAATCTAAATTGAATTTATTATTATCATTATTAAGTAACAAAAAAAATTTATTAAAATTTTTAGCCATTCTAACGTGAAATTGTTTAATTAATTATCTAAGCTCCTATATTTGTTAATATTATCACCAGTTAAAACTTGGTTTAACGAATAGCTTTTTTTAACGCTGGTGTTATTAGTTTACTTTTTAACCCCCATTTGAGCCCTTGGGGCTTGGTGTAGAGGTTAGCGTGCTAACCTCGTATACCAAACGTCGCGGGTTCGGACCCCAGGCAGTTCGATGATTTTTTGATGAAATCTAAAATATTTTTAGATTTTTCCTGGCTGCTATTCGCTATCCTTATCAAGTTAAACAGCCATATTCTCCATCATCTTCACAAGAACAAAGGTTTCTTCCTTAAATATTTTTGCCCCCTCCCCCCTGTTTTGTCTCAGTAGCCAATTACACGATACGAAAAAAAACAATATTTTCGCAATTAAATCATATTCTAATCATCATTGTTTTTTTGACTAAATCGCCTGCCAAGAAGCATAGTCATGGAAGTCCGAAAATTCAATTTTTGAGTTAAGCCTACGACGTTAAAACGACTTCTCTTGCCAAGTGGCGAAAATATATTTCCATTCTTTGCTATTGATTCTGACCTATTTTTTTGTTGCCTGGCTATTTAAATGTAGATGTTTATAAAGCCTTTTGTCGAATTGTTGACTTTCGCAACTATGATTCTCAGCAAGTGATTTAGTCAAAGCAATGATGATTAGAATATGATTTAATTGCGAAAATATTGTTTATTTCGTATCGTGTAATTGGCTACTGAATCAGAACAGGGGGGGGGAGGGGGCAAAAATATTTAAGGAAAAAACACAAAACGTCACCTTTCTTCTTGTTCAGAAAGATTTTTACTTTCTCTTACCTCTATATATATGTTAATATATATAGAGAGAGAAAGTATTGGATTCATGTCAAAAATTCGATGTCGAGATTTTGATGGATATACACGTTTTGAGGTCTCCTGAATCCAAAAAAGTGGTTTTCGCGACATGGTCTGTCTGTGTGTGTGTGTCTGTGTGTGTGTGTGTGTGTGCTGTCTGTCTGTGTGTCTGTGAACAAAATATCTCAATAACGGAAAGAGCTAGGAGGTTGAAATTTTATATTTAAGTTAGGCACCTCCATGGGACGTGACACGAAGCTTTTGAACAAAATCGACCTAAGAGTACTAGTACTTTACTGATGCACTTTTTCAGTTTTTTTCGATTTTCTCAAAATTCGCTCCAACGATTTTTTTTAAAATTCAAAAATCAATTATTTTTTAGATGCTCTTTAAAATGTATATTCTCATTTTGTGATTGAAATCTTCTGAAGACCACTTTACTCTTGTACTCCATAGAAAAGATAGGAGAAATGTTTTTTTTAAAGTAGCAAAGAAGAAGAAAGAGAAGCAGCTAGTAATTATTTCATTTATTTAATACCCATTAGGCTGACGTTTCGGTCTCGGTTGAGACCATCCTCAGAGCTACAACATAGCAGGGATAAAGATAAATTTTAAATTACAATTTTCTTTTAACACATTGGCAATTCATGACTAATAATATACAATATGAGAGACATAAGAAAAATATATATACCTTATGGGCTGTCAATATAGGATAAATATTACAAACTCAATCATATGATTCATAACCAATAAGTTATAATTACAATATATAAATATAAACAATATATTGAGGTTTAAAACAGTTGAGTTTATTAGCAGAAGAGTAACAGTCATGTGGTGCGTTCAATCGACTATAGGTAATTAGCATAGGAGCAACTCGTAGCTTATATATAGTACCCCCACCACGCATATGGGTGACGTAGCCGAGCTTGGAATACACACATCAGCGTTTTAAAATATTCCTATAAAGGAAGATTGTGGATTTAAAATCCGTTCTAAAATTCACTGTATTATTTATGAAAATGTGTATGGCCTCTAGTGTCAGCCTTTTGTCATACCTCTCAACTTGGATTTTCACACCATCGTATTGAAATTGTGTTTTTATTTAGGCGTGTTCCTGCCATCAACGCTGGTCTCATTGTTTTTGATATTATCCTGTGCTGGACAACCGACTATTTAAATATTGCCGAGTTTGCCCAACATAACACTAAATTGTAGTCGCTGCACGGGACTTTATAGCAACCCCAGAGTTTTTAGAAGGGGGGTACCTTGTTGGAAGAGGGAAACTCAGGGTGTTGGTCGGTCTGAATGATATTATAATCGTCATCATTTCACGCGGCTTATCAGTTTTTGATGCTCTGAGCATCCTGGCGTATAAGGAGACTATACATAGTTTTACATCATTAGCTACGGGGGTAGATCACTAACTACTCAAATAATTCCAAAGACCACTGAGAGTGGGCACAGATTTATTTTTATAAAAATATATTTTAAATATTTTATCGATGAAGTGTCTCGGGGTAATCCATTATGGAACATGATTTTCCTAATATTATCAAAGCAATCCTTTTAAATCCAGGACTAGATAACCGATCTGCTCTCAGAATCATATTATACAATAAATTCCTCTTGTGTATAAGGGGATGGTTTGAGTAGTAGTTAACAATGCGGTCGGACTTATTACTCTTCCTTATCCATTTTGTTTTGATATTATACACAAGAGGAATTTATTGTATAATATGATTCTGAGAGCAGATCGGTTATCTAGTCCTGGATTTAAAAAGGATTGCTTTGATAATATTAGGAAAATCATGTTCCATAATGGATACCCCAGACACTTCATCGATAAAATATTTAAAATATATTTTTATAAAAATAAATCTGTGCCCATCTCAGTGTCTTTGGGTACTAATTTGAGTAGTGGTAATAACACCCCCGTAGCTAATGATGTAAAAACTTATGTAAGTCTCACTTATACGCCAGGGCTCTCAGAGAACATCAAAAAAACTGATAAGCCGCGTAAGTGATGACATTATAATATCATTCAAACCGACCAACACCCTGAGTTTCCTCTTCAACAACAAGGACCCCACCCCCTTCTAAAAAACTCTGGGGTTGTATATAAAGTCCCGTGCAGCGACTGCAATTTGTGTTATGTTGGGCAAACTCGACAATATTTAAATAGTCGGTTGTCACAGCACAGGAGTAATATCAAAAACAATGAGACCAGCGTTGCATTGGCAGAACACGCTATAAATAAAAAACACAATTTCAACTTTGATGGTGTGAAAATCCTAGGGTTTGAAGGAAACTACTACAAAAGGCTGACACTAGAGGCCATACACATTTTCATAAATAATACAGTGATTCGAAGAGAAGTTGCTGTTGATGTTATGGAATGGAAAAAGAATAAGTACAGGTGTAGCAGATGAAGCAAAGCCTTTGTGCCAAATGCCGAAGGATACAGTTCGGACAAAATTTATTCGTCCATCTTCAGTCCCTTCGTTAAGTTTATTATCAGGCACAAAGTTGTCATTGTTGTATTGGCACGTATTTGTGCGCATGTATATTTTTATAAAAACAGGGCGAGGTATGTGAGTGTCTATAAGATAATCATCTTATCATCTTATTATCTTATAGACACTCACGAAACATTGACACTCGCCTGTTTTTATAAAAAATATACATGCGCACAAATACGTGCCAATACAACAATGACAACTTTGTGCCTAATTAATTTATAAGCCAACGAGGAACTGAAGATGGACGAATAAATTTTGTCCGAAACGTCTCCTTTTCGGCATTTGGCATCCAAAGGCTCTCTTCATTTGCTGCACCTGTACTTATTCTTTTTTCCATTCCATAATACAGTGAATTTTAGAACGGATTTTAAATCCACAATCTTCCTTTATAGGAATATTTTAAAACGCTGATGTGTGTATTCCAAGCTCGGCTACGTCACCCATATGCGTGGTGGGGGTACTATATATAAGCTACGAGTTGCCCCTATGCTAATTACCTATAGTCGATTGAACGCACCACATGACTGTTACTCTTCTGCTAATAAACTCAACTGTTTTAAACCTCAATATATTGTTTATATTTATATTGTAATTATAACTTATTGGTTATGAATCATATGATTGAGTTTGTAATATTTATCCTATATTGACAGCCCATAAGGTATATATATTTTTTCTTATGTCTCTCATATTGTATATTATTAGTCATGAATTGCTAATGTGTTAAAAGAAAATTGTAATTTAAAATTTATCTTTATCCCTGCTATGTTGTAGCTCTGAGGATGGTCTCAACCGAGACCGAAACGTCAGCCTAATGGGTATTAAATAAATGAAATAATTACTAGCTGCTTCTCTTTCTTCTTCTTGCTACTTTAAAATCTTCCATCCAGCTATATATCTACTTTTCTCCATAGGAGAAATGGATTGCTATGGTAACAAAATATAAATATTTTGCCATACTTATAAATTGTACATCTTGAAAATCGAATGTACCCTACTGTCGGAAACTAAATACATGTCGACACAAAAAATCTGATGAGACAAGCACAGTACACAACTTTCGATTACCGAAGGTAAGAGAAAGTTGTGTGCTGTGCGCCAGTCACACCAGATTTTTTATTTTAATTTCAGATATTGGTTTGTAATGTTTTCACAATTACACCATTATTTCGTCTTAGGCCACTTCGAAACCATTTATCAATGAATAATATAAAAATGTATCAATTCAACGATATATATATATTGTGGCAGGCAGGGCCGTTCCTGGCGGGCGTGCACTCCGTGCCAGCACGGAGGCGCCAGTCCCAAAGGGCGCCCGAGGCGCCTTTCAAAGGGGCGCCGGTGGGGCCTTCCAAAGGAAGGCGAAGACGAAAAGCCAAAGGGCGATGAAGGCGCAAAGCCAAAGGGCGACGGAGGCGCCTTCCAAGGGCGCCCGAGGCGCCTTCTAAAGGATGCCGAGGCGCCTTCCAAAGGGCGCCGGTGGGGACTTCCAAAGGAAGGCGAAGACGAAAAGTCAAAGGGCGACGAAGGCGCA